>VCII01000017.1:600000-757500 GCA_006030095.1 Triplophysa siluroides
CTGTTAAGAGAGCGACATTATTAACTTAGTTATTAGTTCATATTTAAACTGCACATTAGAGGGTTCATACCAGCTTCTGTCTTTGTTCTTCAGGTGTGTCAGGCAAAAGGTTTTTTCTGTGAGTTCTGTCAAGGGATGGATGTGCTTTTCCCTTTCCAGAGAGACACCTGCACTCGTTGCCAAGGTGAGACATCAACACACTTTCCCTAAATACTTAAATAATTATGTTAAAAGTTGAAAGTAGCTTTGCTCTTGAGACATTTTAAAGCAATTTTACGGCCCATCTTTGGTAACATAGTAATACTTGAATAATTTAGCAGGCAGTGTAAGATGAGAACACAATGAGAGTAAGTTGATCTATTGGCCACTCGTTTATTACATAAAATGACGGTTGTCTTGTACATTGTGGTTTGTAGACTGCAGAGCCTGTTTCCACATCTCATGTTTCCGTGATGAAGCATGTCCCAAATGTGCCAGACTACAGAAACGAAAGAAGCTCCAGCAGGAAGCCATAAATACATGAAACCTCTAATGCCGCATTTATATAATGCTTTGTCGACACTTTTAGGTGTTAAATAACTTACAGTGGTAGACTTCTGATGTTACTGTATTATTTTTATTTTGGTGTATGTTTATTTTGTTAACCGCATATGAATGTATGATTTGTAATCAAAGCTGTGTATTTTCAATAAATAAATAGCATTACCAGTTATTATAATACGTTTAACCACTATTTCCTCAGAAATATTTTCCTCACTGATTTTAAAGCATACATTTTGGGTTAAAGATCTTGGGGAAAATGTAAAGATTTTGAATTGTCCAAAGCTTACTACTACTAAAGTAAGTTAAATTTAGTAAGTTAACTTGATCGATCTAGAGAAAAAGTTCTGTCAGAAGTGGGATTCGAACCCACGCCTCCATTCGGAGACCAGAAATCCCGTTCAACAGGAAGGTTTGAACCTTGAGTCTGGCGCCTTAGACCGCTCGGCCATCCTGACATACGTCATACAATGAACCAAAGCCGATATGACTCCTTCTTGATAACTATAATTTAAAGTAATAATCTTAAACTAGTTTTTGTTTAGCCTTGATGCCCGATGACTCCTGAGATAGGCGCAGGCTCCCCGTGACCCGAGGTAGTTCGGACAAGCGGTAGAAAATGGATGGATGGATAGTTTTTGTTTATATGGGTAACGTGTCATTCAGATTGTTATGAACATTTTATCAAAACAACTACTACGCTTTTAAACGACTAAAATCTTGGTTGCAGTAATGAAACGTTAATGGTTATTATTGGTTGATAGAATGCTGTTAAAACAGTCTGAACGCTATTGTTATGTGATGTCTAGAAACAAACATCACACATGCTGCTAGAACGAACGTTATCAGACTAACGTAGATTTTTGTGTGGTAAACTTTGTCGCAATCACAACACATACGGCCTATACAAAAAAAACGTAAAAACATAACAGTAACGCAATAAGTACAAAATTAAGAGAAATTAAGAGAAATCGGTTTAGAAATAAAATGAACTATTAGATTTGATCAGAATTATCTTCCTGAGAGTGAGTCAGTTGTGAAAGCCCTCCACCTAGTGGAAAGACTATGTATTGCTATCGCCTCCAGACGACAAGTACATGTATGGGCAATTAAAAAATGTACATTTCGTAGTTTAGGAAATTTAGGTCTATGGGAAATACCGACAGACAGAAAGAGAGAGGGAGAGATAGAGAGAGAGTGAGGTGATTCACAACATGTCAATATTACTGTGTGGGTTCTTACTAAAAGAGCAATATGATTTCAGACACCACGAAATTCCCACCACGAAATATCCCATTCACTTCATTCCTTGAGTAAACTTCATTTCATTAGTTAGATTACTTGTATGTCCTCTTCTTTATCACAGGCTTGCTGTAGTTTAGAGTTTCAGCTATTGTAAATATTCTAATGTAGCTTCACACATAAAAAACACCGATCATAGCTGTCACATGCATACTTTTATGATACTAACAGACAACATCGTCACTATAAGCATTCATGCTTCATAGGTTGTACATTTCACAAAAAAAAATCTAGTGCACCAGAAAGCATGTGATAAAACTCAAGCACACAAATAAACAGCAGCACATGCAATTGTGATGGTCTCAGAAAGATGGATTTCCTCTGGAGAGACTCATCATGTACTGATGAAAGAGCAGCAGGGGTCTGATGTCAGTGCACTGTAATGTTGACTCTGATTGATGCCACTCAACCACGGCAAGAGGTTAATGACTCAGCGCTTCTCTTTCTCATTTTTTTTACCAGCATTATCCATTTCCTTCATTTCAAACATGTCATGCTTGTCTATTTCAATATGTCTGCATCTTTCTCATCATACTCTATAGCTTTGTTTTTGCTCTCCGCATCTTAAAGGGGCAGATCACCCAAATATTAAAATACTGGCATTATTCTGTTCCAACTCTATCTTTCTTTCTTATAGAACACAACATTTGCACAGTTTCACATTGTTTATGTCTACACAAGGAAAGTACATTGCAACCAAGGACGTTGAAGCTGTCGCTTTAAAAATATATATACAAAAAAGTGTTAAACGAAAGATGTTTTGAATTGATGGTTTGATTTTTGTGATAACCCAACTGAAAGGGTAAGATCATGTTTGATTTGTACTTGTACTATAAAAGTTTGAATTAGTTTAGGCTTTAACTCTGAATTTACCCAAACATTCTGTCTGAGATTTGTTGTGTGTAGGAAACCCTCAGTGAAGATTCAGAATCAGAAAAGTGAACACATTAAAGCACAGCTCAAAGACTATTTTCATCTATTTTCACGTTCATCAATTTTGGCTTGAAATCTCTCTGTGAAATACCTGCGCACCATCACTAGAGGTCACTATTCTCTTCTCTATGTAATGATATGTAAATAAAATAATAAAATAAATAATAAAAAACAAAACAAAACAAAACGCATAGAGAGTTTTTTTTCGTTTTTGTGTTATATCACAAATTTTTCCAATAGAAATTTCCTGTCTATTCAGTGGTAAACAAGTGGATGTGTAGCTTGATATCTTTCTCAGTACATTTTTTTTCTTAATAAACAGAGTTCAGTACAATGCTGAACTGTAAACGATGTGTTGACTTGCGCACCTGCGTTTACCACAATTGAAAGAAAGAACTGAACATCACAATTCTTTCTATTCAGAAAATATAAAAAAGTCAGGAATTTACACATCGTTGCAGTGCGTGCTGGGGGACTGGGAATTCGAACCAATCATAGCCCATTCCGCTGCGCCTCGCGCTTCCTTGGTTACCAGGTTAGCAACGCCACGACTCTTTGAGTCTTTCGCAAGTGGCTAGCCAAGCAACAAACACAGTTAGGCAATAACAACTTTATAAAAACTTATATCAAAATAATTGTATATATTTCAATCGAAACGTCGTGTGTCGGGAATTCCACAAGTAGTCGGATTGGTGACAGTTAAAGCGGTTTTGTCGGTTAATTAAAGGATCAATGATTTTGCCAGCCTCTGTTGACATCTGTGCTCTTTTGATGTAAGGATCTGTTCATAAAAAAGTGAAAACAACCAATTTCATCAATGTGAAGAAGTAAAATATAAAGTGCTCCTATAAATTCCTGAACATGGAGATGCCGGTAAGTGACAAGATTTTTTTTAATTCAGGGTTCACGAAGTTCGTTCAGAAATAACGTGTGGAACACATGCTATAAATATTGTTATGTCTGACATCAACCTTTTTAACAATTTTAATGAAAACATAATGCTTTCACAAAATATCTTTCAGGGCTATTTAGGCCGAAAGAAGCTTCCCAAGAAAACAGAGAATACAGTAGGTGTATTTCCACAAATACAACAGATAAATTCCAGCACTGATGGTCTATAATTTTGATAAACAACAGATATCTCAACATGTACCTTATAACTTGCAGGTTACGTCGAAACCTCGGTGGCATGAAACAAGCCCAAGCTTTCTACTTCCAAGACCAGCTCAAGAGGACACCCATGCTTCTGTACTGTCTAGTAAGAGATGCTGTTAATGTTTATATGACATAGGCCTTAATTGCAGCTACTGTATAGTAAGAGTGTTTGATATATTATATGTAAAATATTTTTACATGTAGGCTAGATAGACTGTATGGCTTGCTGTGTAAAAACATACTTTTTAAATTCCTTTAAGGCGACATACAAGGCGCAGGGGTGCAATGGCGTCAGACTCATCATCAAAGTCCAAAGCTCACGGGGACCAAAGTTGGAAGGACCGCAGGAGTATCTTCTGGGCGCCATGGCAGTTTCCAGCCCACTAGGGAGCGTGAGCAGTTCCGCAGTGCTCTTGTCAGCATTATTATGTGGGTTTGATTTGCATAAAGTAGATTTTTAGATGCAAAATAGTCCCTGTTACAGATCATCACTAACTGGAAAATATCATTTCAGGCAGCGTGAAAATGCCTCCACTACGTCCATCACACAAGAAAGCCTCCCTTCCATCTCTGGTTCACCTACTGCTGCTGAGAAAGACATTTTGGTAAGGGACTGTCTTTTAGCTATATTATGCACAAATGCCTTTTCATACTATACGATTCTTTATAAACAACATTTCGGCTGATAGAATGGGATGTCATCTGATTGTTGTGGTTTGTCATTTATTTGTTATACGGTTTTATTACCAATAGTCTTCCAGATCGTTCTTATTTGTTTTTCCTCTATCAGAGATATTACTACTACATCCACAATGGCATAGGCACTGAGGACGTGGCAGCCATGGAGGACTCCTGGCTGGAGCATGTTCTTGATTTAGTCCCAGAGTATCTGAAATGTTTGAGTGGAACCATTGAGGCTCTTTCAGATGAGATGAGAGAGGACTACCTACTCAGTGTCAAAAAGGCTATTGGTACAGTCTTCTCTTTTGCCTTTTGTCTGTTTTCAAATAAATCTGCATTGTAGGTGATCTAAAGCATTAAGATCAAAGATAAATAATGTTCTCTTTAACTTGTTGCCCTCAATTACTATAAAAAATTTAAGTTTGATAAATGTTGTTTACTCTAGTTGTTTGTTATTACAAGAAACATCGTAATAAAAACAATAAAACAACTTCTACTTTCTTGCTGTCTTCCTGCCCATTAAAATTTACATGTCAAAGTACAAGCATTGCATGTGTTGTTGATATATGTGAAGTCATTTCAGTTTAAGCCCCTGCTGTCTTTGCAGTGGATTTTGTGCTACGGGACCCCAGAAAGAATGAAGATGATAAAGCCAAAGAACTCCCCCCGCATAGACAGGAGTGAGTCATGCTAAATTTCTATAAATGGTATAATTCACTAGCCATCATACGGTTTAAATTATTGCATAAAGCATTGTAGGTAATTGTGTATATTTATCAAAATTGTACAAGGATTTACTGTACATATTGATGTGTTTCCTTTTTTATTGTCTTGCAGAATGGAAATTATTCCAAAGCCATGGAAAAAATCGTTTCTTCAAGCCCAGAAAAGCATGGGAAAGCAGCTTCACTCAGTCAATCCCACCATGCTCTCAGTATTGAATCTGTGGCATGTTTCTTACAAGTAAGTGCCAAAGAAATCTCACACTGATCTTCACAGTTTACCTTCCGCAAATGGTGATGTTCACAGTTAGAGGAAAGTAATCTTTTTTATTTACAGTTTAACTACAAACAAATCATATTTATGCTCACAGTTAAACTACGCCTATATCACTGTGAGTTTTAGCTTTGAAAAATATGTAATCTCATATTGATGTTTACAATAAAACTACATAATATTTAAAGTGAGATTTTCAGTGTCATCGCTGTGGTTCCCGTTCTGTATTCCTTCTTTTCCATGTCACTTCTGTAGAAAGTTGCGTCTTGTTAATGTGGAAGACTTCCACAATGAGTCCCTGGAGCTGTCTGCCTTTCAGCAGCAAGTCAACGAACAGATTAAACGTGCCAACGGAGTCCTTCTCAGAAGGTCAACACACAAAACTCTTTTCACATGCTCCTTTCTGCATTTTCCTTAGAAAATCAAGATCAGAAAACTGCATCCTGCAAAAACAAGGTTACTATGTTTTTTTTCAATGAAACAGGTGGATACCAGAAGTGCAGCAAGTTTATAATCTTGGTATCAAGCGCAAAATGGTCCCAAGCAACACCAGTGTCACTCGGCTCCGGTCTTTTTACAACTGTGTTGCCACACTCATGACCTCCCAGCTTCAAAGCCTGGCACTTGAATCCATTCAGGATTACACTCACCTCATTGCCCAAGACGCTGTAAGATCTGCTCTATCGTTGCATGCTATTATCTTTTACAGGCTTACACCCTCATAAATCCTTCAGAATTGGAAGGTAACATGCTTTTTTCCTTATTGAAGCTTTCTGTGAGAACCTGTGATCATCTGGGTTTTGTCATAAAGCTGGTGCTGGACGATCATACTATTAAATTTGAACCTGTTTTTGAAGACTTTGAAGTTGCCCTGGTAAATGTCTATAACATGATGCTAAAATCCATAAGTCTGATTCCTCGGGTGGAGCCGCAGCTGCTACATTCAGAAAGGGTAAACATATTTTTTATTTTGTGTGACATCTTGCCAATATTGTGTGTGTGTTTTATAGGTGAAGAATTAAAGGAGTCCTATTATTAGGGATAATATTTATCTGAAATATATAAAAAACTATTCACTGTACTATGAAAATATAACTTTCAGAACATCTTTCCCAGTTTGAATTGGCTGTTTAGTATATTATAAATTCTTGTTTCTGATGTTAAGATAAAGCATAATATGACACTTTTGGTACAAAAATGTTACCTCCAGCTGGTCAATATCAGCTAAATCTTGGTATTAGCTCTTATGACATAGTTAAACATGTTAATGTTATTTCTTAAAGGTGCTGTGTGTAATTGTTTAGAGGATCTACTGACAGAAATATAATATATATAACTATGTCTTCAGAGGTGTACAAAGACCTTACATAATGAAGAGTTATGTTTTTATTACTTTAGAGGGAGCTATTTCTATCTTCATACACCGTGGGTCCCCTTGCATGGAATTCTTCATGTTGTTTCTACAGTAGCCCTAAACAGACAAACTGCTTTACAGAGCAAGTTTCGTAAATATTTTATTTCCTTCGGCAAAGAAACGAAAACGTGACAACATATTTGTCTGTCACAACCACTGTAGTGGTTCAAAAGGGTGGGGTGGAGTGAGCCGTTGGTTGCAATTCGCAACCTCACCATTAGATTTTGCTCAATTTCAAACACTAGAACTTTAAATCAAGCAGCCTATAAACAATGGTTATTAAAGGTCCGGTTGAACGCGCAGTTTCTGCCAATCTCATATTAATCTTGAGTACCTATAGAGAAATATTGCATACTGTGCATCTTCGAAGAGTATTTAGTTTGATCACATTTAGATATAGCTGTACGATTATTTCCGGAAAAATACCACCGCCTGGGGGTGTGCGGGGGGGGGGTGAACTAAATCACGAGCACACAAACATCATCGCATTGATTCATAAGTTTGTATTGTTTACATTATGCAGGTACGCGCCGATTGCCAACAAAACACAGACATATGACTTAGTTTCACTTACCGCGTGCAGTTCATGTCCGGCATCTTTAAGCACCGGGAGCGCTCCATCTATCAGTTTCAAACGATCTGCAAATCCAGCGTTATATCCACCGTTTATATAACATCCATCACTGAAATGCCGTGATCACACAAACAGACCTAAACTACTATAACTATCGCAAGAGTAACAAGCTGCAACTGCAGGCCCACAGCGCAGCCAATCTTGATGCAGCGCAGCCAATCTTTATGGTAAGCGGTCCGTCCTATCGCTCGTCGGTTGATGCGTGGATGGGCTATTTCTTTCGGGTTGCCGTGGGCGTGCTTTTCCGGGAGAATTGCCCAATAAGGGACCAAGAAAAGTTGTTACGTAATGGTTTTTCGTGTTAGAAAAAAGCTTTCAGAAACCTATACGAACTTTGAGGGAGTGTATCGAGCAAATAAATATTACACAATACGTCCAACTCGTTTTCTGACAAGTTGACCATGTTAAGCATGAGAAGCTAGCATGTTTAACATTGTAAAAAGTCAGAATGCATAAAGTACCATTTGTGCTTCTGTACTTATACAATTTATACTCTCTAATTCCAGCCTGACCCAGAAACACACAGTACCCTTAAACCCATTGTTCTGCCAGAGATCCTGAAGGCCCAGCAGCAGAAGGTCAGGCAGGTAATACGTGCAGAAAGTACCAGACCCTCGGAGCACATTCGTCTCTATGATAAGTATGCCCCGCTGGTGTCCCAGCAAGCTGAGGAGGATGTGACCCAGTTCCTCCAGGAGCAGCACTCATTCCATGAGCTGATGATGGAGGTGACCCGTTACCAGCAGTTAGCTGATGAGATCCGGTACGGCACCGTCAAGGTTCGTGGTTCTTTACATTAGTTGTACTCGTTCACAAAGCCCTTCCTTAAAAGACTGACTTTAATGAATGAGACACATTTACTTTCCTGTGTTTCAGGTGGTACGTTTGGGTATGTTCGAAGTTCACTCTCATGAGCTGGTCCGGGCTCTTGTTAAGCGAGCGGAGGGTCTTATGGAGAGAATGGTCACTCACATGTTACAGAATCATCAAGAGTTCAATAAGAAGTAGGGCTCTGAAACATTTCAAAAACACTTTGTAACCCGTTGTTCCAGGCTGGTAATCTGTGTTATTGATCTGTAGGTTGTGTGAGGAATATGATAAAATATCAAAGAAAGCCCTAAGCAGTCCATCAAACACACAGGAGCTAATGGATGGAGCTTAAGGTAAAACTGATCAGCTGTATTTATAAACCTTCTTTGTTTAGTTCCTATGACAAGTTTTGAGTATTGTGATTATATGTCACTTTGTCATTTGTGTTGTAGGTATACGTGGAGAAGGTGGAAACAATGGAGATGCCTCTGCTGGAATTAAAGCTCCAGGAGTCAAATAGCCGGTTGTGTTTCTTGGTGGACTATGTCACATTCTCCCTCACAGATATTCGCCTGAATAGCGAGACCTTCCAGAGTCATGCACGCATGCCGGCAGTTTTTGATCAGCACCGTCAGATCATAAAGGAGAAGACCGGACAGTTCCAGGATGGCCTCAAGGCATGGCAGACCCCACAGTGGGCAATAAAACTCCTTTCAATTCTTAACACAAGGAACTTACTGTACAGAATGATTGGTCAAACCAAACATAGGAAACATGCAGACAAAGTCATCATGGCAACAAATCCATTTGGCGATGGTTTACAGACACAACAAACCTTCATATTACACAACTCTATTGTTAAAGTGCATCTAAAGTCCCTGTGAACTGGAAGTTGCAATCGTTTGTATTTTCGTATTCTGACAAATGAAACAGAATTAAGAATAAGTATAAATAGTGGACATGGCTTATTTTTTTAACTGCGATTTGAATGGCTGTAATAAAACAGGTGTTGCACTTTGAAATGGAACTGGCAGCAGACTGACAGTTTAAAGGGAGGAGTTAACAGATGCTCCGCCTAAAAAGTCTAGTTTGAGATGGATAGTCACAAGAGGGCATATTCAGATTTTAACTGAAGAGTATGAGGGCACATGAATTTGAAAAGAGAATGACCCACACTGATAAGCTATTTACAATAAACGCTGCAATATTTTATAAAAAAAATAGGGATTTTGAAAAAAAAAAGAAATTTCACTTTAAGAAGAAAGAATTACTGAAAACAATAAGGAAACGAAATCCATAACAATGAGAATACAAAGCTGTGTTCACACCAAACGTGAAGCATTGCATTCCTTACTCTTTATTACTTGTGTGGAACACGCGATTGACGCACTAGTATCGCTACTTGGCATTCCACATTACACCCGCATCGCCTGGTGCGAGTTCACATATATTCGCCTCTCTGCAATGACTTTTTATGTAATTTACTTGCGCAAATAGTTTCATTTGCATTTTGTATGAACACAGCATAAGAGTAATATAAACATACATCCACTAATAAAACAGAAATGTAATTGTAATGTTTTTTTATGATAATGGCTGCAATGTGTGCATTTTATAACAGTTGAGGTGTGAGCGGGCTTTGGAAGATCTAGAGAGCTACGTGAAGCAAGTGGAGGAATTTGCCACCTTCGGTAACATCTCTGAGCTCAGCAAATACCTGAAGAAAGCCCAAGCCCTCAATTCTAAACTGGACTCTCTTATAGAAAAGGTACTGACTTTGGACAACATTTCTGTGGCTTTTGATGATGAAAATGAATATGAAACTATATAGTCCTGAAAAGTTAGTAGTGGGTTATGTTTAGCACATTTAGTGATGCTTTAGAGTGCTTCTGACAATAGCAGCTCCCATCATTCCATCTTCACTTTCTTATTCATCAGATCAGAGGCTTCAACCAGGAGGAGGAGGCCTTTGGCTGGCCTGTCTCTCAGTACCCACAGCTCAAGACGGTTCAGGACTGCCTGGTTCCATACCTGCGGCTGTATGAGACGGCGGCTGAGTTTCAAAAGCAGCACCATCAGTGGGTGCATGGCCAACTCGCAGGTGTCAACCCAGACAAAGTGGAAGCTGATGTGGGGAACTACAGCCGTTCTTTGTACAAGCTTGAGAAAAGTTTCCAAGACTCAGTCAATGCTCTCCAGATCGCGACCTCTGTGAAGGCAGATGTAGAGGCCTTTAAGGAGCACATTCCTTTAATGCAGGTACCTTGATGAGATATGATGGTTTTCACTTTGGTGACTAAACTTAGAGTGCCTTCATGGTATATTTTATCAGTATGTGAATAGGCTACTTATTGGGAATCATTGAGCTAAAAACAGAGCTGAGAAACTCTTACTGGAGTCTAAAGCATTATATAATAATAAAGTGGTTTTCTGAATGATGATAATTTGTTTTGACAGGTGTTGTGTAACCCTGGTCTCCGAGACCGCCATTGGGATGCCATGTCTGCAGTAGTGGGCTTCCCCCTCAGGCCGTCAGAAGAGGACGCCTGTGTGGCGAAGTTTCTTCCCCTCAATCTAGAAACTCATCTCGCCACCTTCGAAACCATCAGTGAATCAGCCAGCAAGGAACACGGCCTCGAAAAGGCTATGGAGCGCATGGCCGCTGAATGGGCCGGGATGGAGTTTACCCTACTACCCTATCGTGAAACCGGGACCTCCATTCTGTCCTCATTGGATGAGATACAGATGCTGCTGGATGACCATATTGTCAAGACCCAGACCATGAGAGGCTCACCCTTCATCAAGCCATTCGAGGCTGAGATACGGTAAGCAATGGGAAATCCATGATTTTTGGTGGATTTTAAAGAGATTTTCCTCCTGAGTGTATAAATACAAATGTTCAATAGTTGGTATTTGGATGGCCACAATCACATAGCACAATTTTACAATATTTTTACAATACAAACACGTCATGCTCATAGGAATTAATGTGAATATACATGCATGTGATTTACAGGGACTGGGAGGGTAAGCTGCTGTTGCTGCAGGAAATTCTGGATGAGTGGTTGAAGGTTCAGGGCACCTGGCTTTACCTTGAGCCCATCTTTAGTTCTCCAGACATCATGGCTCAGATGCCCACTGAGAGAGATCGCTTTACAGCCGTGGACAAAACTTGGAGGGACACCATGAAACAAGTCAGCTTGGTGAGCCAGATAGCCCCACGTCTGCGGCATTGTAAACACGATATCTGGTTTGTTTGTGTCTAGAATACAGAGTACTGTAACTCCTTAGAGAAGTTATGAGATGCTGCATTCATTTTGCTTGTTCTCCTGACGTGTCTTTGGAGATGTTTGCGTGAAAGAAGTGTATTCATGAGAAATGAGACAGAGCTGTCAGACGCATAGCCGAAAACAGTCGCTCTTGCAGACACACTTCGGTATGTAATTGTCATCCTGAGCCTCTGTGCTAAGAGACATCAATATCTGTTGTCCTTCTCTAAACGGAAAAAAGTTGCCAAGCTCTGCCATCAAATAGGAATTATAGATTTTGTGTCTGGAGGGACTCAAACTGGAGAGTGTGCAGAAAATGAGGTCGGCGAGCAGGGTTTTCTTTGTGTGGGTTCGAGCCTTCAGCAAAACCTCGGCAGATTTAAAGTGACAGTTCACCCAAAAAAAAAAATCTGTCAATTTCTTACCTTTGAGTTGTTCCAAATCTGTATACATTTCTTTGTTCTGATGAACACAAGATATTTGAAAAAAAATCTTGTAACCAAGCAGTTCTTGGCCACTATTGACTACCATAGTAGGAAAAATTGTAAAAGTGCCCCAAAACGGTTTGCTTTCCTACATTCTTCAAAATATCTTCTTTTGTGGTTCAACTGAACAAAGAAATGTATACAGATTTGGAACAACTTGAGGGTGAGTAAATGATGACAGAATTGTCATTTTTCGGTGAACTGTTCCTTTAAAGAGACAAGCAAACTTCAAAACCTTTGAGGACCAGTTGACCATACATGTCAAATATAAGTTTAGTGTATTACATGATAAAAAGAAAACATTTCAATCGATTCTGTTCTGCAACGTCAGATGGCCACTAGGTGTCTCTCTTCCTCTGCGGTACACACAAAGCTTCCTGCCTCCCCCCGATTTGATTTACTCATTCTTATGTGTTTCTTACTTTCCTCATTTGACACTAAAAGAGATAAACATTTTGCAATTGAATTCAAAGATCGTTTTTTTTCAGGATGTTTTCTCTTTGAATAATTTCTACACAGCTCCATAATTTCCATCCTGCATCATAAGCCATAAACGTCTCTTCTTTGAAAAGCAAATATATATTTATTATTTCAGCTGGAAGGCAGGTGCTATCTCCTGTTGCTGCCTGGTTTGATAAGCACATGAAGAAACACTTCAAGAGATGCTTGTAATAACAGTGGTGTGTGGGGGAAACATTGGTGGAGATGCAGATCCAAGTCCAGTTTTATGCTTAACACAGTAACAGGGAGAGTGATCACATACCGTATAAAACGATTTCTTTGAAAGAGAACACATTTATGAGGAAACACGCGTTTGCTGCGTGTTTGAATCAGTATGTGAATCTGTTCAGTAAACCACCTGCGTGTTTCTGCAGCCTATGAAAGGAAGCAGATGCTTTTCAGAAGCCTTCTATTCAGGCACATTCAGGCAGCACTCACATTCTCACTTTAATGTAATTTAACTCGACAGCAAGAGAGAATAATTACACAGTAACTGGCGTAAGACGTCCCTTCTATCTCTTTCATGACAGTCATCCAATGGTATCTTTTTAAGGGACTATTTTGAGGTGGCTTTGGTTATTAACAACCCCTCATTAGTTCTGTCAGTCTCTGTCAGGAAACTCGGGTCTTTTTGTCATTTAAAAGTGATCGTTAAACTTCAATCTCTTGGTGAGCGCTCTAAGTCTACTCACCGTGGGTAATAGAAAATCAATAGCAATGGTAAAAGGGGAAAAAGCAATTATTATCTCTTTACAGGTGAGCAGCATCTGTGAGGGGAGGAAGGGGAGGGGGCGGGTCCGGTTGTTGCCTCGGTCTCTAATGAAGGACACGGCCTTCAGGCAACCTTTGGAGGACTCTTTGAAAATCAGAACGCTAAAGAGACAGGATGAGCTTTTCTGATGGGAGACGACTTTACAAAAGAACTCTTTTGTGAAACCGGTGAAATATGACAGTCTGCTGTAGTCCTCTTTTCATTATCGCATTGGTACGGGTGAAGTGAATTGAAAGGACTAGTATGGAGGTATTATATCATAGCCCATGGTTTTTAGGTTAAGACAAGCCTCCTGAGCTTTCAGGGAGTTCTTTTAGAGATTGATCTTACATGCAGAGCAATGGTCAAATGTGCCTAAATGTGCCGCCTAAATTATTTGTGGTCCTAGCTTTAAAGGGATAGTTCTCCCAAAAATGTTAATTCTATCATCCTTCACTTACCCTCTTGTCATTTCACACCTGTATCACTTTCTTTCTTCTTCAGAACACAAAGGAAAAGCGCTGGCACCCATTCACTTCTATTATATACTGTAGACACAAAACCATTGCAAGTGAATGGGTGCCGGTCATCCTTCAAAATATCTTCTTTTGTGTTCTCCCGAAGAAAGAAAGTCATACAGGTTTAAAGTGACAAGATGGTAAGTAAATGATGACAGAATTTTCATTTTTGGGTGAGCTATCACTTTAAGGTAAGGTAACTGTTCCTCGGCACACTTGCATACGTCTTGCATCGTCTGTGCGACTAACATGATTGATGTCTCAAAGTCATGAGGCTTGGTGCGCTATTGTTATAAGTCTGGTGAAAAGAATCCGATTTAACCTCTATTGCAGGAAGGATCTGAACCTTAAATATGGTTTTAAAACAGATGATTTCCAGAGCATCCAATAGGACATCTAGCCATGTCCCTGGAACCACTTTTAGAGCACCTTAGCAACTGCTTCAAGCCACACATTTATCCTACAATTTCCATTATTAAATGTCAATAATAATAATACTTATTATTCTTTTATATTAAATATATAAATAAGATTGATAGTTGTTATTATTGATATTGTTTTTTTCTTATTCTTTTCTTATTCTTAGTAGTAGTAGTAGTAATAATAATAATAATAATAAACAACAACAAACACTCAATATTATTTAAATATGTAATATATTATAATAATAAATATGACTAATATTAAGTATTATTTGAAGCACTTTTTTATTCTTTGTATTGCATTTTTCTTTTTCAGGACAAGCATGTTCTGGCAGTGGTAGCGATTGACAAGATGCTCGACAAGATGAAACACAGTAACGAATTGCTGGAGCTCATTCTGAAGGGTCTCAATGAATACCTGGAGAAGAAAAGACTGTATTTCCCCCGCTTCTTCTTCCTGTCCAACGATGAGCTGCTAGAGATCCTCTCCGAGACTAAAGACCCAACCAGGTACTGTGAAGTCTTGGGCAGAATTCAGACTTTGGGAACTGTATTCAGTAGCAAGTGTCATGAGTTCTTTGGGGTTTTTAGGTAGTCCTGACAGTGTTGTTAGTGCGCTGTGAGTTAATTTCACACTTTCAACACATGTCAGGGAAAGAGGCTCAGTAGAGACATTTTTTGGTAACAACGTGATTTATAGGCTTGGGGAAAATTGTTTGTCAGCGGTTAAGGTGAACTGATTTTGAGGGCTTCTGTTTTCTTTAGTCTTGCTGTGTGAGATTGATTCATGATGGGCCAGGCTGGATGAGGGCCTGATGGAAGGAACTATGATAGAGCAGTCTGTTCTTTATCAATTATTTATAGAAAAACTCACAGTGCTGTAAGTTTGGGTCAATTTTAGATGTGTTGAGCTGCTGGTTTTGCAAAACTGTTTTGGACGTGTGTTATTACTGCAAGTTAAAATCATTTAAAACAATGTAGAGATGTTTTATATTTTAGCCAAAAATATAATAGATAAAAATAGATTTTAGCACAATTTCATTGATGTAGAGTGTAGACTGGATGTAATTCACTAAAACATAAAACAATTTACTCAAGCTTTCCTTGTCACATAGTCTAGTTTGACATGTCTCATTGGGCATATTCAACAAATGCTAAATGTTACCGTACTTGTCCAGTGTGGCCTATGTTTAGCATAAGAGGCCTAAAGAACAAGGAAGGACAAATGAAAAGCAATTTCGCTTCACCATGGCCTTGGAAAACTCATTTTGAACCTCTTAAAACCCACTATTTACTGAGGGAATTTAATTATAGCGCTTTTTCTTCTCCATATGACACTCTGCCCTACTTTCTCTGATGTTGCTCCCTTGTGCAGGCTCTTGACGTATAAGCAAATTTTGTCTTATTTCACCCCAGGTATTTGTTTAATAATGAATATGAGCACAGAAGCTGGGGTTTTCAGTCTTGCATATCTTGGACTGTTTGTTTTAGGATGCCTTGCTATTGCTCTCCGTTACTAATGCTGACCAGCGATTGCTTGTGATCGCTGAAATCTCCCTCTCTCTTCTCTCTCTCTCCCTCTATTTCACCGTTTATCTTTATGGAGCACTTATTACATTTGAGAGCTTCATAAGAGTTCTAGAAAGAGTGAAATCTAAATTGCAGAGGTGTGACAAGGACTGACAGGGTTACACAATTTAAACATTCACCACATTTTCTCAAAACCCCAGGCATAGGCACATATGAGTGTTAGTATAATCATAATGGAATTGGTTCAGCATGCCGCCTCCGATTGAAAGTTAAACCTGCATTAGAAATGGCCATACTGTTATAGACCGTTCATAGGAGGCGCACACGCCTGGACTGCCGTTAACTTTCAGTCTGTGTTAGTTTGTTAGTCTGGCTAGGGGCTAATAATAAAACTAGTTTGTATTTTATTTTATTTATTAATGTATATTATTATTTTATTTTATAATAATTGTATTAAATAAACAATTTGTTCAATTTTGTTGTATGTTCATTTTATTAAATAAACAATTTGTTGAATGGGTCCTATAGTTTGGTTGCATTTAAAGAAACCATATGGTGCATTGACATCTAGTCTAAATTCAAAATATTGAAGCGGCAAGTTAAGTCTAGTAACGGTTCTTCTCGGTTTCTTTTGCTTGTTGTCAGAAATGATCTACAGGCACTCCATTATTTACGAATGCATACCTGAAGTTAAGGGAACGTGTTAACATGCGGAGTAATGTTTGTTTATGTTGACTTTGTATTTCAGAGTGCAGCCCCACCTGAAGAAGTGTTTTGAGGGCATTGCTAGCGTCGTCTTCACTGACGTTTTGGACATCACTCATATGAAGGAGCAGTGAAGGGGAGGAGGTGGAGCTCATGGAGGTCATCTCTACTTCTAAAGCTCGTGGACAGGTGGAACAATGGCTCCTGGAGCTGGAGAGTGGCATGCTTCACTCCATACACAAGGTACAGAAATGAGTACTTCAGAGTGAAACATACTGTAGTTCAGAAATAAAACAGTGTAATATATACAAAAATAGATAGGTAGAGGTAGAGAGGATTATGTGTTTGTGTAAAGTGTCAAATATAAACTGCTCATCTCGACTCTTGGCTGTCAGGTGATTGGAGAAGCATTTGATGCATACCCCAAAGATCTAAGGATCAACTGGGTGCGGGCCTGGCCGGGTCAGACGGTGCTCTGTGTCTCACAGGTTTACTGGACGAAGGACATTCACGAAGCCATTGCAAAGGGACCAAAGGTCTGTACGATACATTACAATCCGGAACGTTTCATTTAAATTTATTTATTATGATGGCTGAACTTTTGCACGTTTGTCCCAGACAGCTTTCCTACACAGCTCTGCTACTTCCATGCATCTTGTCCCTTGTGTTATAACTCATTATATAACTGAATGATTGCTTTGCTCTACATCAGGCTCTGCAGGCCTATCTGGAACAAAACAATTCTCAGATAGATGACATCGTGACCCTGGTGCGTGGCAAGCTGTCTAAACAGAACCGGGTAACGCTCGGAGCGCTGGTGGTGCTTGACGTTCACGCCCGGGACGTGCTGGCCTCTCTGGTTCAGAAGGGTGTGGATGATGAGACCAACTTTGAGTGGCTCAGCCAGCTGCGCTACTACTGGATCGTGAGTCATTTTGAGAGGCTGTAATTGAAATGTTTCTGTGTGTAATCAATCCAGAATTAATGAGGAACACGGAACGCACTCGGTCTCCAATGGTGACAAACGTTACTTTAGGCGAAATCACATTGAAAGCCACTGTGTATAAGTGGAAGAAATGCATTTATCAGAGTGTAGAAAGATGTTTATGTGTGCTTGTGACTTGATGTTTACATTCACAGTGTATATTGTCTGGCCAAGACGATACTCTGATATTCTGCTTGATACTCATTTCTCTCGACTCTTTGGTTTGATGTACCCAGGAAAACCAGCTTCACACAAAGATGATCAATGCAGGCTTGGCCTACGGCTATGAATATCTTGGAAACACACCACGCCTGGTCATCACCCCTCTGACTGATCGCTGCTACAGGTCAGAATACATTACATTATGAATAATGCTCAGCTGTAAGGCATTGCATTTTCTCTTGAGCTGCACCTTTAATACATGTATTCTATACCAGAACTTTATTTGGAGCTCTGCATTTACACTTGGGTGGAGCCCCAGAAGGCCCTGCAGGTACCGGAAAGACTGAAACGACCAAAGACCTGGCTAAAGCCATAGCGAAGCAGTGTGTGGTCTTTAACTGCTCTGATGGCCTGGACTATATCGCTCTGGGCAAGTTTTTTAAGGTAGATTCACAAAGTCTACAGTTGAATACAAGTGTCAGTTATTCTGTTGCAATATTATGCTGCAGCTCACAGCAAAATAGTATAAAATGATAATATATTAAAAACAATTTTTAAAATATGGTGTTTGGGTCAGTGTTTGCCATTGACCCTGAATAGCATACACGGTAAACAAAGACTTGTAATTTTACAGAATTTATTTTTACAGATTTTTCACATTTAATGTTGAAAACATGGTAATTTAATACAATTTTACAGTTTTTCACATATTTTTCACGTATTTTTTAAAAATATGGTAAAAACCCGTCAAATTACTGGAAAATGTAAAAAAAAAAAAACAGGGGAAAGTGCAATTTTACAGGAAATAAGCTGCCAGAATTTTTTTTTTTACATTGTAGGTCTAATATCACTGGTTAGGGAATATACTGTAGTTCTAGAAGGCAAATTGTTGTGTTAAAGGTAAAATTGGGTAATAAATTACACTCCATGAACATATTTGTTTTGTCAAAATAATTTTCAGTTTTCAAACAAATTCTTTCCATTAGATAACATTTTACAAAAAAGTATCAATGTATACTGGATATGGGGCACACACCAAACATTAAGAAACTAAATTCAAATGATGTGACAAAGTCTCACTCGTACTTTTGACATCCAATTGATTCAATTAGGAATAATGCAAAAAAGAAAGATTTTGACTTGTGGTCTCATAGTTCTGGATCTCACTCTGTCTAACATTTTAATACAGACATGACAATTCTCCTTTCGGTTTGCTGTGCTAGCAAAGATTGCCGCGTCTTTGCATCATAGCCTCAGCGCTATCAGCGAGCTACAGCTGTATCTCAATCAGAGAGTTTACAATTGCACAGACTTACGATTTCAATGTCATGTAGCTCGCCTCTTGTCAGTTTCCTGATATCTGGCAGCACAGGAATGCTCAGACTGCGTGTGCTGTGAGTCACGTTACAGTTGCTTGGTCTCTTCAGGGCCTGTTGTCATCTGGTGCCTGGGCCTGCTTTGATGAGTTCAACCGCATTGATCTGGAGGTGCTTTCCGTGGTGGCTCAGCAAATTTTAACCATTCAGAGAGGTGCGTGTTTGCGTGCACACTGAGAATGCTAACTGCTGTGCAGACGTATTTGAGAAATCAATCAATGAACTTCAAATCATCTAGTTTGTTATTAAACTTAATAGAGGTCTACATCAGAACCTGTTGAGTTGAGTTCAGTCAGGTCAAGCATTAGATGAAGTAAATGGAGTTAAATAAGTTTGAATGCAAATATGTGGTCTTTTTTCTCTATAGGTATTTCTGCCCATGCTGAGATGCTGCTGTTTGAGGGAACAGAGCTAAAACTGAACCCAACCTGTGCTGTCTTTATCACCATGAACCCTGGATACGCAGGGCGCTCTGAACTACCCGATAACTTAAAGGCATGGAGAAAATGACAGTACACACTCATATACGCATTATGCAATTTATAAATTGAGCATGTCATGCCGTATGCTTCAACTAACCTTTAATACTTGCAAAATAGTGTATTAGGCCATGGTGGTCTAATGTTATGTTTAATGGACATAAAATGACTAATGCAACACTATTAAGCAACAGTTCACCCAAAAACGATAATTCTGTCATCATTTGCTCACCCTCAACAAAGGATATTTATAAGAATGCTTGGAACCAAACAGTTCTTGGCCACCGTGAACTACCATAGTAGGAAATAATTGTTTGTCTTTGTTCTGTTGAACAGAAAATAATATATTTTGAAGAATGGTGGAAAGCAAACAGTTTTGCAGCACTTTTGACTACCCATATATTTTTTCCCACTACGGTAGTCAATTTTGGCCAAGATATGTTTGGTTACAAACATTCTTCCAAATACCTTTCACTTCGTTCATCAGAACAAAGACATTTATACAGATTTGGAACAACTCAAGGGTGAGTAAATGATGACAGGAGTTTTAGTTTTGGATGAACTGTTCCTTTAATGTCTTATTTATCTCTTTTTAGTATACAGTTTAGTATTATAGTATAATAACAAGAATCAACTAAACACGAAAAATGTTTGGTCACACTTTATATCAGGTTTCTTGTTCTTACTGAAGTTTTGCATGTATTGAAATATATTGTAATATCTTTACTTTCAAAAAAAATTACACTCTTGTTTGTTTCAGTAGACTGTCCATTGTGCTGCATCTGTGGTTGTGAGAGTTGTGTAATTGTCTGCCGCAGGCTCTGTTCCGGACAGTAGCTATGATGGTGCCAGACTATGCTCTAATAGCTGAGATTGTGCTCTATTCTTGTGGATTTGTCAGAGCACGACCGCTCTCAGTGAAGATTGTAGCTACGTATAGACTGTGCTCAGAGCAGCTCTCCTCCCAGCATCACTATGATTACGGCATGAGAGCTGTGAAATCTGTTCTGACCGCCGCAGGGAACCTAAAGGTAGGCACTGTATCCCCTATAAACATCTCTAATGTTCAGGTTTTCTCACAGTGTACCATGCATTCAGCTTTGAACTTGAAATAAATGTGTTTTATTTAGTTTTTACGCAGCTTTTGTTTCTGAGCCTCAATACATTTGTTTAAGCAATTCTAAGTGACTACCAACTCCAACTGATTCAGTTCCTCTCCACCTGCCACTGTTATCAGTAAAGAATTACCACCAGGAGTCAAAAGAGTGAAGCATTTCCACTTCATCTCAATTCTCATTGCACGCTTCGTCTCTTTCCCTCCCTTGTGGATCAAAGCCAGATGAATCTGACATTGACTATAAATAGCGTTCACACTCAATTTACAGTAGCAACCATGTGAATTACAGATCTTTGAAAAAATAAAAGTATTGAAACCCTGTGTCCTTCATGAATTCTGGGTCAGTGCAATGCTTCCATGAGGCTCATGTGTCCTTAAAGGGATAGTGTAAAAATGTAAATTCTGTAATTTATTTTCCCTCTTGTCATTTCAAACCTGTATGGCTTTCTCTCTTCAGCATAACACAAAATAAACTATTTTGAAGAAAGTTGGTAACCGTACAGACTTTATGGACACAAAACCAATGCAAGTCAATGAGTACCGCCGGTGTTTGGTTAACAATATTCTTCAAAATATCTTCTTTTGTGTTCTGTGGAAGAAAGACAATCATACAGGTTTGAAATGACAAGAGGGTGAGTAAATAAAGACCGAATTTTGATTTATGGGTGAACTATCCCTTTAATGCTCACATGCAAAGTTTTAGTAGGGACAGATGGATTTCCTGAATAAAGCTTAGGGTGAATACAGAATAGATATTGTTGCCGAGTAAAAGTGATCTTACATTCACAGTTTCTGTCTAAAGCAACATCACAAGTGATTTATCACCCACTACATGAGCCAGCTATACTTGCATAAATGACCCAACTTTGTATTTACAGATTTTGGGATTCCGTGCTCAGAATAAAGCCCTTTCTATACAGAGATACTGGAAAACACACATAAAATGTGTCCCGGGATCGTTAGATCGTGAGAGTGACATCTGTATTTTGCTGCAGTGTTCATGTGGATATATTTCTTGGTTGGTAGTGTGCCTGTGGTGATCCTGAAATATCAAAGTCACAAAAATCTAATCTGTCACAGCTGAAATAGGCAAAGGAGAAACAGGCACTGACCTTGACAGCTCAGGCTCGCTTTCTACTACTCCCAAATTTGAATAGCGGCTGCTTGTGTCATCTCTTCTGTTCTGCGAAATGAATACGTCGGTGTCATTTTCACAGCAATCTTTGCACCATCACACCCGAGACTGCACTCTTTTGCCATCTTGAAATTACTTCTGGAGACAAAGGCATGCTCGAAACCCCTCGGGTGTCTGTTGCAAATGACTGTGATGGTAAAGAATGAACAAAGACAATGTGGCTGAATGCCATTCTCCCCCCGGAGACTTCCAAAAGTGACAGCACAAGCAAATGTGTTATTAAGTGTCAAACCTTTTTCTCTCCCTGTGTTTAACATGTCACAGCTGAAGTTTCCAGAAGAGAATGAGGATATTCTGCTGCTCCGATCTATTATCGACGTTAACCTTCCAAAATTTCTGGCTCACGATTTGCCATTATTTGAGGTACACCCCCATCCACACATCATTCAATACTGTATGAAGCAGAAATGTCGTTCTCAACATTTTCTCGAACAATTTTAAATGCAGGGCATCACCTCTGATCTGTTTCCTGGGGTCAAACTTCCCAAACCAGACTACAGTGTGCTGCTTGAGGCCATTAAGGAAAACAGCGGCAAGATGAACCTGCAGGTCACAGATTTCTTTGCCGAGAAGATCCTGCAGATCTATGAAATGATGATTGTGCGTCATGGCTTCATGTTGGTGGGAGAGCCTTTCGGCGGGAAGACATCTGCATACCGTGTGCTCGCCGCAGCCCTGCATGACATCTGCGAGAAGGTGCTGTAATTGGACAACTTTTCACAAAAACTATTTCATGCCTAGATAGTCGCAGTGAGTTATTTGCATGCAGCACTGTTTTGAAGATACAATAGAAACTTTTGTTTTTCTTTTTTTATCGACTGTGTTATGTACTTTCTGGTACGCAGAGATTGTGAACTCCCCTCCCACATTTCTCAACCGATTGAGGATGTGAATCACATACACTCAAAAATATGATTTGTTGGATTTACATAAAAATGTAGCGTCAAGTGGTTCCACGCAAATATGTTGGGTAGTTTCTACAATTAACAATTTAGTTGTAAGAACAAAATAAAATTCAGGTAAAGTTGACAAACCATAACCAAACCATTGAAATTGTACCAGTAATTTTAAGTTAATCAAACTCAACATTTATTCTTCTCAATGGTACTTTTTGTTGTCATACATAAATAAAATATAAACTTACTGCATGTGAGTCAAAACACAATGAGCAAATCAGATGAGAGACATCTCATTACTGGCATTAACAAACTTCATGCTCAATGAATGATGCAATACACATCATGAGTGCGCTTTAACCTCCCACAGCCTAACCACATGTACCACTCTTCTAAACAATGGAAACCCTAAAATAAAAAAATACAACAAACTCTTCTAAACCTCAAAGATATATTTACTGAAAAACACTTAAAGTAACACTAATTTTCAAAATGTACTGCCTAAATGTAGTCTTATGCAAAGCATGCTGGGACCAGGAAATCCATATCCACCAGTCGTGTTGAATTAACCTGTTTATATTACGGAAACTGAACAATTGGTCCAATATTATGGGGTTTTGCGTTTTACTCAAAAATGTTAAGTTGACCAATCAAAAACTTTATTAAGTGAAGCCGACAGTACAAACTTTTTACTATGAATGACATTTACGTTAATGTAGTTACTTGCATTCTTTTTGTACTGGGAACAAGAATGGGTTTAGTTAAACTAATAGTGATAGTGTGATAATGTGTTGAATAATCTGTTGGGGGTCTAATGGTTAGATAGTCGGACTCGTGATCAGAAGGTTTCCGGTTGGATTCTCAGGGCCGGCGGGTAACGACTGAGGTGCCCTTGAGCAAGGCACCCCCTACTGTTCACAGCTCCGGGTGTATGTGTGTTCACTACTATCTGGATGGGTTAAATGCTGAGGTCACATTTTGGGTATGGGTCACCATATCTGACAAATAGGTCCCTTTCACTTTCATAAAAATACCACAAAAGAAACTCAATTTCTCACAAAGCACATTTCCTATCCAATCCAATCCACCTTTATTTATAAAGCACTTTAAAAACAACAGTGTTGACCAAAGTGCTGAACACAGTCTATAAATAAACAATAACATACAGCAGAAACACAACAAAAATAATTAAACAATAATTAAACAAAACAATAAATACAACAGTAATACAAAACTAGAAAGTCAACCCTCAAACTGAGGTAAAAGCCAAAGAAAATAAATAAGTCTTAAGATGGGATTTAAAAACAGGAAGAGACTCAATCAATCTGATGTGCAAAGGCAGCTCATTCCAGAGTCTCGGAGCTGCCACGGCAAACGCACGGTCACCTCTGGATTTTCGTTTAGTCTTGGGGACGACCAGCAGTGCCTGGCCAGCTGACCGGAGCGAACGAAGGGGGGGTGTAAGGCACGAGCAGATCTGACAGATACTGGGGGGCCAGGCCATGCAGACATTTAAACACAAATAAAATAATTTTAAAATCAGTGCGGAAGTGCACAGGGAGCCAGTGGAGGGACTGGAGGATGGGTGAGATATGGTCAAATTTTCGAGTTCCAGTTAAAAGACGAGCAGCCGCATTTTGAACTAGTTGTAATCGTGACATAAGTGATTTGCTAATACCAGTGTAAAGTGCATTACAATAATCTAAACGAGTGGTGATAAAAGCATGGATTATAATTTCAAAATCATGTCGAGATAAAACCGGTTTTACTTTGACTATTTGCCTCAGCTGAAAAAAGCTGGTCTTTTTCTTTCATATAGGGACAAATGTTTATGAGTTTTTATTGTATAAATTTGAGATATTTGATTGCAGAATGATTGCATTTGGAATGCTTAAGAAGTCTATGTATCACGATTGCAAGAAAATGATGGTTTGTGTCCACAAACAACATTAGTGATGGTACTGCTATAAATCACTGCGTTGCCTTATTGATTTCGTGCTATTATAAAAAATAATGTTGCAGAAATATATATAACTGTTATGACAACAACTTCAATGGTTTTTAAGGACGAGTAATAAAAGTGTTTTGAATGCAGGATCTGATGGATGAGAATAAGGTTCAGATCACTGTTATCAACCCAAAGTCTATCACCATGGGCCAGCTGTACGGTCAGTTCGATCCTGTGTCCCATGAATGGTCAGATGGTATCCTGGCTGTCAGCTATAGGGGATTTGCTACATCTCAGGTACAGTTCCATACATTCATTTTATTTGTCCATTAAATGTCTTTCCATGTACTGACATTTTTTCGTGTTTAAGCTACCGCTAGATACAAAAATGATGGCAATTACTGTTTGAAAAATGACTGTTAAATCCTCTGCCAACAAATTAAAGACATTTCTACACTGAGTGCTGTCGCCCGAGACATGCAGCTGTGATGTTTCGCTCACCATGGTAACACAAAGTCTGAATATGTGTCATCTTTTAAGCTGATATTGTTCGCGGTGCTGTCGTAGTGCAGTCATACCCTCAATCCATAGGATTACAGTTTGAAGCCTTGTATCTGTGGCTTACAAAAGAAACGCTTGCGTTAAAGCAGCTTCTGGCAGAAGAGATGATTACACCAATGTCTTTCTGAATGTGAGGAATCCTCTAATAGTTGAAATGGAAGAATAAAAAGCAATAAGAGCGGACAGGTGTCAGGAGTCTGCTTCATACATCGTTTCCTATTTGACTGCCACTTCTTTGCTCAAGGCAATGAACGAATGCTTCAGAATCATTGCTTCTTTTATCAGGATAAACCTCATTCGGTTTTAATGAAAAGCTGAACTAGGCCGGAACAAAAGGATGCTTTTCAAGTGATGTGTTTACTTTAAACCAAAGCACAACATTCATGGGAATCATTTTTAATTCATTATTTTAGGTACACCAACCCAGATAACACAGTTATACAACCTTTAGAAAACATTAGGAATAAACACGTATAATACATGTAAATGTCCTTGCACACTGCACATTTGGTTTAAGTGTCTGTCCATCCTCCTCTCCAGAGTCCAGACAGAAAATGGCTGATCTTTGATGGGCCGGTGGACGCCGGTGTGGATTGAAAACATGAACACTGTGCTGGATGACAACAAGAAGCTTTGTCTTATGAGTGGGGAGATCATCCAGATGTCCCCGCAGATGAGCCTCCTCTTTGAACCCATGGACCTGGAGGTGGCTTCACCAGCCACGGTGAGATGAACAATCCATTTTAACCAATAAATAAAAAAATGTAAACAATAACTGGATGTGTCAGATCATTCTAATATAATAGGTCATATTTTTTCTTCTGATTTCTGGGCTTTAGAAATGTTTTTTTTTGGTTTCTTGGCCTTTAAGAAACATCCCATTGGCATGTGAAAGAAACAAAAGCACGGATCGCTGTGATCCGGTGCTCCACTCTGCTGTGATTTTGCTGTCATGTTCAATATAATTTTCTGCTTCCCCCATCCATCAATAACAGCTTCTTTGCATTACATTGGAACTGAAAGACAATCAGTGCTGAAATTTTTAAAATGTAAGATTATAAGTCTTTATTTAGAGGGCCATAAAGTAATGCACTCTACACAAAGTGGGTCTTACAACAAAACAGTTTGAGAACCACTGCTTGAAAGCACATGGATCATATTGTTCGGACGTACAGTATAATTCTACATGCTGTATTCCTATATCATGTGCACATATCAATAATTCATGCTTCAAATTTCATGACTTCTACAGGCGGATCAGCAGGAATTTGTAATATCCGTATAATACCATTCCATTCCATTCCATTTTCTACCGCTTGTCCGAACTACCTCGGGTCACGGGGAGCCTGCGCCTATCTCAGGAGTCATCGGGCATCAAGGCTCTGTATAATATATTCCTTTAATTTATTCCACCTACAAAGGGAAGCCAACATTGCACATATTTGTTTCCATTAGAAAAAAAGTGCATAAAGAAAATCTGATGAAAATATGTCATCACATTTCCCAAGTTGAAATAGTTTTATCAGAGGAGACCTCTCTCAGAATTTGGCATCGAATTCAAGATAGGCTCTCTCTTTGATGTTTGGCGTTGCAATAAAAGCAAGCCGTCAAATAAGATTGTCATTGTCGTTCACCACATGAGGACCTTTTCCAGCAAACCAGTGAAAAGATGCCTTACCAAATCGCTGGCAGCGGCACAATGATACACCCACGCTGCTCATCCCCCTCTCATATCCTGCCCGTGAATGGCATAATGGCATGTTGCTTCAGGATTTCTGGTTTCAGAAACACCAACGCGATTTCCTCTCCGTCTTTATCTCGGCGTCTTCTGCTAGGATGGCTTTGTATTCGACGGAGCTTCTGCCTGGCGCGTCCCAGCCCGGGAAAAGGCTCTTAGAGTTACGGATGCCAGCTTTATCTGACCCAGCGTGGGCACAAGACTGATTCAAAAGAAAGGGTGATGATGACAGAAATTTAACAAGCGCGTTATAGAGAAGGGAAGCGTGTGTGAGCGATATCTTAAAGTGTGTGTGTGTGTGTTTCTGTTGTTTGTAACTGCCACCGGCTCAGATCAAAGCAGACGCTGGAGATGGAGCCAAAGGGAAACATTGAGAAGAGATCCAATCTGTGTGCATCTCTCGCCTCGCTTTGTCAGAAAAAGAAAGTGCTTTGGCTGTAGTTTCTTTTCGTCTCCTATTTCTCTCTCGTTTCACATTTCTCAGGATTCTTTAAATTGAATCATAAGGGAGGCCTGCTGCAAACTAGACCAAAGTTCAATGAGAATTCAAGGGAGCGTTTTCTCAGGGGTCACTCCAGACCTGCATGTCTCCCATGGTTTAACAACCGTGCACAGGTGCCCTGTTCACTAACACCTCTACAATTCTCACGTTCTTTCCACGGAAGCCAGATTCACACAGCTGGTTCCATCACGTAACCTTGATGATATGCTATTCATCAAACCATTAACTGTACAAGACCTTTGGCTTTATGAGTAACTCAGTGCAGCTGCTTTTGCAGGGGAATAAAATGAAAGTTCCAGATAAATAATACACAAAAGTTTTGAACCTTTTCCAGTTGAATGTCAACAGCCTTTGACATGTCACGATATGTCCACAAGTTTGTATTCAGCTTTTATTTGCTCAAAACTGTGTTTCATTTATCACAAACTGATTTAAAGCAACTACTCTTTCAAGGCTGTATTTTATTCACCTGTACAGACAATTCTGTACACAAATTAAGCTGATATGGTTTTGTTCTCTCTGCAGGTATCTCGGTGTGGTATGATCTACATGGAGCCTCACATGTTGGGATGGCGGCCTCTGATGCTGTCCTGGCTCAACACTTTGCCGTCCACTATGAGATCCATACACAAAGACCTCATCACGGGCCTCTTCGACCGCATGTTGCCTGCGTGTCTGCAGCTCATCCGCAGGGGCACTAAGGTACAACTGTAACTGTACTGGTCACATAAAAGAGTGCTTTCCTCAAAAATTAAGGGGCTTCTTCACCCAAAAATGAAAATTCTGTCATCATTTACTCACCTTCTATAGTTGTTCCAAATGTGTATAAATGTCTTTGTTGTGATGAACACAGAAAGATATTTGGAATAATGCTTATAACCAAACAGATCCCAACACCCATTGACTACCATAGTAGGAAAATAACAATGGTAGTCAAAAGTGCACCTGAACTGTTTGCTGTCCTACATTCTTCAAAATGTCTTCTTTTGTGTTCAATGGAACAAATAAAAGGATAAAGTAATTTTTCCTACACATTTTTGGGTTAAGTTTCACTTTAAAGCAGATCTCTTGTATACACTAAAGCACTGTACAAATAATTATAGCTAAGGCTGATATCTTTATGCTAAATATATTTAAAATATATTTTTTGAAATTTATGAAATAAAAATGGAGTGCCGTAGCAATGAACTAAAATAAGTTTAACTTGAGCCACTAAATTATTAACTGGAAATAAAAATCAACTGAGACTAAACCTGAATACTAATATTTAACAATAAATTAATAGGACAGTGACAAAATTACTAAGAAAAATAAGCTACAATTAACTCTTTCAATTCTCTATTCTGAAATATTAAAAGTACGGTAAACCAAACAAACAAGAAATAATGAATAAAATAAAAGAGCATTACTTATTTCCTCCTCATCTGTTTTTGACTGGTTCTAGAAAGGTAGTGTTGAGTTGGAAACAGACCTACAGAAGCATATTGCTGAGAACAGAGTGACTAACTTGAGATTTCCTCTGCTGCAAGTTGTTAATAATGAACTGAGGCTGGAGAAAATCCGCCTATTATTTTTAATATAAACCTGGATTTTCACACTAATAGAGTGTAAAAGGAATAGGAAGTGATACGATGTTCCACGTTCTAAATTAAGCACAGACAGAATTTTCATAGCAGGCTTCTGCTCTTACAGGCATGGTACAATTATGGTACATGTGTGCGATGCATTTTAAATAGAATAAAACCTAATAATGTGATTTTTTTCTTGCAAACAGTAGAACTTGTCCAGACAGCCCACTTTTGCATGTTAGTATTTTGTAATACATTTTGGTTAATACATTTTTAATTAGGAGAGTTATACATTTGATAAATTGTTTACAGTCATCTTGCGTTTATCATTTATTCAAAATTGTACTATTATTTATTCTGTCATCTTGCCTAATATCACAGCAGCCCATTATGATGGCACACGAGTCACGACCAATCACCTAGTCACAGGTTCCAGGTCCAGATTAATGGAGTGTGTTTTGTGTGAACATTCAGGAATTATCTCCCACGTCCAACACGAGCCTGGTAAAGTCTCTGATGAATCTGATGGACTGCATGATGGACGAGTTCAGAGAGGAGAGCCAGATGAAGGAGATGAATGAGCGAGACATCTGCTCCTGGCTGGAGGTAAGGAGATGAAAACTAGCTCCCTAGCAACCACCCAGAACATTTTAGCAACACAAACTAGCCCTGACAGGTCATCTCTTTAGCCAACTTTTTTTTGGGTTGTCTGAAGTATTGCTGAAATCAGTCAATACTGTCTGCATTTCTCCTCTGAAGGTAATAATCTTTCTTCACCTGCTCCTCAGAGACAGAGATCATATCAGTAAATCAAAAAGTGCCAACCCAGACGTTGAGTCTCATCGATTAGCTGGTACAGGATCAATGCTTAAAAAAGCTTCCCCCCTCCAGATAAGAACGACTTTATTTGCCTTCCCTCAGCTGGTCATCGGAGAATTGCACATTCCTAAAGCCTTTTTTACTCTCAAAGCGCACAAATCATTTTGTCCTAAATCAATGGCAGCAGTGTTTGTATCGATTGTCATTTTTGCAGGAAGATTGATCCAAAGGTACAGTCGAGTTGGTAAAGAATAATATGAATAATTGATAACGGTTGTGGGAAGGTCATCAGCGGACGGCAGTGATTAAACAGAGCAGTGAATGAAATAATGATTTAGATTTTTTTAAACCCATATGATACATAAGAAGAAAAATGTGAAAATCAAGCAATCAAACAAAAGCGAAATAAAACAAACTGTATTAATGAAAATGCCGAACGTACTGGTTTTTAGGCCAAGTATCACAGTTTTTTTTTCTGCATGAAAGGACGAATGGACTAAAGAACTGAGCAACATACTTGTGGTGTCTTATTCTGATTAATATCAATGATGTAGTTAGTCTTAGATCTCAGCTCTAACCTTACCCCCCCCATGAAGTGAAACACACTTTGCATTTTAGGAACCATTGATCTGCAGATTGTTTACCAGCCCGCTTTGTGTCTGTTGCATAGGGAATCTTTGTTTTCTGCCTCATGTGGTCAGTCGGGGCCAGCTGCACCGAGGTTGGACGGGTAAAGTTTGATGGTCTGGTGAGAGAGATGCTGGCCGGTGGTCTCAGCGAAGAGACACGCACACGCCACGGGATTCTTGAGCTTGTGGAACCCCCCGTCAAGCAGCTGACAGTGCCTTTACCCACCGAGGGCACCCTCTATGAATACCGCTTCCTCAGAGAGGTCAGAATGTTCATTCAACATACCCGAGGGAGACCAAATTGGGCACTTTTGGGGTTTTTGTACAGATTCGTTTATTTTAACGTAAGATATTGAGTATAAACCATAAATGGCAAATAATGATCATTTGAAAATGTAATTTTATATTTTTTACTCCACTTTAAAGGCACACATCACCCCAAAATGAAAATTCATGAATCATGAATGACTCACACCTTCCAAACCTGTATACATTTCTTAGCACTGCCATAGTAGGAAAAAATATTGTATAATGTTTTTGTTCTGTTGAACACAAAGAAAGATATTTGGAAGAATGTCAGTTCTGGGACATCATTGAATACCATGAAATGGTAGCCAAAAGTGCCCCAGAACTGTTTGCCTTCCTAAATTCTTCAAAATATCTAATTTTGAGTTCAACAGAACAAAAACATTATACAATCATTTTTCCTACTATGGTAGTCAATGGTGCCCCAAAACTGTCAGTTGCTAACATTCTTCCAAATATATTCTTTGTGGTCAACTGAACAATGAAATGTATACATGTTCAGAATAAGGAACAGTTTCCGGGTGAGTAATTAATGACAGAATTTTCATTTTTGGTGGAGTATCCCTTTATTAATGCGAACAATATATACTGTATAATTGCGCTTTTTGTATTGAGTCAAGAAATCTGAGACAGTTAGATTCTTTCTTGGTAAATCATCATTTTGTTGTTGTGAATTTTATTTGTAAATGCATAGGTCAGACTTCACCAAACTCACCAAAGAAGCAAACATTCCATACACATTCTTGCCTGAACACTAAATTTGTTTATATGCATGTGGATGGAAGCAAATTAAAAAGTCTGGTCTAGTAGCGATGCTTTATTACACTAAGAAACATCTCAATTTATCTCAGAGTTCTTTATGCCATCTTGACTAGACTCTGTATTTAGAATACACTCAAAGTGAACAATAAACCACTAAATTTAGGGGCCTGAAGCAGGGGAATCTGATTATTTTATTTTGTCCTGACATACAAGCAAGCTTCTCAGGGAGCACAGCCTCCACATCCCGAATGAGGTAATCTGTCTTATTATTTGTTATAAATCACAAGCCTCATCCCCGTGTAATAAAACTTCAGGCATAACCTGGACTAATTTGCCAATTTCATGCCTCATTAAATGCTGAAAATGTCATTTATTAGAAAAGAAATTGATTATCCATTGCTTACATTTTTCTGCTGTGGATAAAAGCCATTTCGAAAAAAGAATAGGCTCATAAAAGCCTATAAGGGTTCTACAAAGAATTCACCGTTACGAGGTTGAGATGGCAAAACTTGGAAACAATGCGCCGTTAACGCACAAACAAAATTTTTAATAAATCAGAACAAACCGCGAAGCGAACGAAAAGCCACTAACCTTGTCTAAATGACTCACATGAGCACTGATGCTCTCACAGGGTCCAGGCAGATGGGAGTTGTGGACTGAACAGCTGAAACCTGTGGCCCCCATCCCCAAAGATATGCATTTCAATGAAATAATTGTGCCTACGGAGAACACTGTACGCTACACTGCCCTCATGGAGCTGCTCATCACTCATCAGAAGCCCACTGTCTTTGTCGGCCCCACGGGGACCGGCAAGAGCGTCTACATTCTAGTGAGTGTTTCAATGCACCTTCACCACAAATAATAAAAGTCAATGTCCTAGTAACTTCACCTTTCCAGTCTGAAATATGTACTATTTATAATATACGATGGATTCAGTGAAATACCGACAGTTCCATAATGATGAGAAAATGAATTGTGCCACTTAATAAGGTATGCAGTATACAGATTTTATTTTTGTTCAAATCTCTGAATCCACCACATTTTTTGCAACATAGATGAAAACCATTAGTCCTATACACAGGTGTAGTCCTGTACCTGGTGCAGAACTAACTCTCTCTCTACACATGTTGGCCACCTGAGCATGAAACCATTTAGATGCTCTAGACGTGCTCATTCTAACGTGCCCCCACACACACCTGCGCATGTTTGCGTGTGTGCTGAGGAATGGCATGTCAGCAGATCGTGATGAATGAGTTGAGGGTTCGACACCAACTGTGGCCCACTCCGCACACCCGCCTTCTTTCAACAGAGAGGAACACACACAACACTGTTTTAGCCGGTGGTACACAGTTAGAAACACTCACCTGTTAACTTCTTTAAGGTGCTATTGTTGTACATGCACACATAAGTCATCTTACTATGTGTGCCAGATCAAGGGATAGTTCACCAAAAATTGAAAATTCTGTCATCATCTACTCATCGTCAGATTGTCCCAAACCTGTAAAAATATGTTTGTTCTGCTAAATGAGGGAAAACTAGTTAAAAATATACAACTGAAAAATGAAACGGAAAGAGGTGACAGAGGAAGATATTTGGAAGAATGCCTGTAACCAAACAGATCTCATCCCCCGTTGACTCCCTTAGTATTTATTTTCCCTACTATGGCAGTACATGGGGGAAGAGATCTGTTTGGTTACTGGCATTCTTCCAAATATCCTCCTTTGTGTTCTCTAAATAGAACATTTTTTAACGTTTTTACGTTTTTCTCTCAGTTTATAGGCCCTCTGTCACCTCTTTCCGTTTTATTTTTCAGTTGTTTATTTTTCAGTTTTTAACTAGTTTTCCCTCATAAATCTTTGGCAGAAATGTGAAAAGTGCTTGATGAAAAACTCGAAAACTCTTCATGTTGGGAATGTGAAATACCTGCAGGTGCTGGATAACTGGACCATATGGCTCTTTGCTGAGTTTTGAGGGATGGAAGAGATTATGTGTGTAAAGCACAAGTGGAACAACTCACAGGCTCCTTAAAATGTCTTGCTGAAATGTGCATACAGTTACATTCATTAGTTGAGACAAAACTGATCCTTAACAAGTGTTGGTTTTGCATGTTATTGGTTTTCATTGTTTGGGTTTAGAATATAACATTTAGAGTTATTTTGTGCATTTCATCTCTTTATTGAAAGTACACAAGTCTGGCACATATGCAGTATATACTGTATTAACGTTTATATATATAGGAATATGGATGAATGGATGGTATAGCGTGTATAAATATATTAATATCAAAACTTAATATTAATATCAATACAATTTCAGTCTTTCAGTCTCTATTTTTAATTGAATTTACATTTATAGATTTGGCAGATGCTTTTATCCAAAGTGATTTGCATTGCATTCTCAGAATACATTTGATTCTAAGTATTTGCAGTCCCCTGTGATCGAACCCACGACCTTGCCGTTGTTAACGCCATGCTCTACCACTGAGCTACAGGAAAGCTGTAAATACTTGTAAGCTGAATATTAATGCAAATGTAAGTTTCGATCTAACACTAATCAAGTGTCTCCAAATCCACCACAGGACTTCTTACTGAACCGTCTGCAGAAGGATGTGTACAGTCCTCTTTTGATCAACTTTTCAGCCCAAACGACAGCTGCGCAGACTCAAAACATTATTATGTCCAAACTCGATAAAAGACGGAAAGGAGTGTTTGGACCTCCACTGGGAAAGAAAATGGTATAGTCAGAATATGTTTTTATCTTACTGTATGCTTTTTTTTGTGTGATTGTTGATTTAGTCTCATTCCAATTTTATTCAGCAATTCTTCTCAGCACTTTCAGATTCATTTACCACCATCAATTTTGCCTTCAAAGTGAACCTTCATATAATGAGAGCTAAATTGCCTGTAACTTTATTGGGCAAATGGTGATTGTGCTTCCCAAGTTGACTTATTTAATCACCATTTAAAATAACATCTAAACACTAATAATTGCCATGAAACTATACTAAGATGCTTTATTCTGTGTAGCCTGAATTGCATTAGTATACTGTAAATGACAAAACAATTGAGGTCTTGACTCTGGATGGTTTTGATCAGGTGGTGTTTGTGGATGATGTGAACATGCCAGCAAGAGAAACCTATGGAGCCCAGCCTCCAATAGAGCTCCTGAGACAATGGCTTGACCACTGGAACTGGTATGATATGAAGGACTGCTCCATGATCAGCTTAGTAGATATCCAGATCATGTGTGCCATGGGTCCACCTGGTGAGTTCTGAATTTCTGCTTGGTTTTAGCCGATCATGTAAACGAATCTGAAATCACAGAATGGATCAAGCAACAAGTGTCATTTCTGCACTTCTTTTCTATTTTTGACATTCATTGTCATGTGCAGGTGGAGGCAGGAACCCTGTGACCCCTCGCTTTTTACGTCACTTCAACACAGTGACCATTAATGATTTTGATGACAAAACCATGTTCACCATCTTCTCAAGAATTCTGGACTGGCACCTCACCATACGGTAATGACTCTTCATACAAATGTGATCAATGTAAAAAATTCATTACTTGTTTTTTATTTTCTTGTTTTTGCTGCCTGCTAGATTTCCATTTCCCAAGCCGTTTGCCAGCATCACCTCTCAGATTGTCAGCGCCACCATGTCGGTGTACCAGGAAGCCACCAAGAACCTTCTACCCACCCCAACCAAGTCTCACTACCTTTTCAACCTTCGAGATTTTTCCCGCGTCATCCAGGGGATCTGCCTATCCCGTCCCGAAACTGCAGATGACCCTACTGCCATCAAACGCCTGTGGGTGCATGAGGTAACTGAATTGTCCATATCGAAACCGTTCTTTCCATAAATAAGAACTCACACTTTAAGAGGTCTTAATCCTGTCATGCAGGTCTTAAGGGTGTATTATGACCGTTTGGTTCACCCGTCTGATTGTGCCTGGATGGTGGACTTCCTGCAGAACGTCTCCAAATCTCACCTGAAAGAAGACTTTCATCAGCTCTTTAAGCATCTAGACAGCGACGCCGACGGGCGTGTAACCGAAGACGACCTCCGGAGCCTCATGTTCTGTGATTTCCACGACCCCAAAGGCGAAGACAAAAACTACCGTGAAGTGGGCAACCCCGAGCACCTCCGTCAGGTGGTGGAAGCCCATCTCGATGAGTACAACAACATCAGCAAGGCTCCTATGAATCTGGTTCTATTCCGGTTCGCCATCGAGCACGTCTGTCGAATCTCCCGCATTCTCAAACAGCCCCGTGGTCACGCTCTCTTGGTGGGAGTTGGAGGGAGCGGGCGTCAGTCGCTGACACGCTTGGCCGCTCACATGGCCGAGGCGGAACTCTTCCAGGTGGAGATCTCCAAGAGTTACGGAGTGGCAGAATGGCGCGATGATCTCAAACTCATCATGCAGAAGTCCACATCTGGTGAAACTCACGGAGTCTTCCTTTTTACTGATACTCAGATTAAAATGGAGTCATTTTTGGAGGACGTGAGCAACTTGTTGAATACTGGCGAGGTTCCCAATCTCTTTGCCGTAGATGAGAAGCAGGAGATTTGTGAGCGCATGCGGGTCTTGGACCGTCAGCGTGAGCGTAGTAAACAGACGGACGGTAGTCCGTTGGCGCTGTTTAACATGTTTTTGGAGCGCTGTCGTAGTCAGCTGCATGTTGTTCTGGCTATGAGTCCCATTGGCGACACCTTCAGAAGCCGTCTGAGACGCTTTCCTGCTCTCATTAACTGCTGTACGATCGACTGGTTTCAGGTCAGTGCTGTACTACTGTTTGTGCTGTTGTTTCTCACAAATCACGATCATAAATTCTTAGCTTTAAAGTCAAATTCAAAATAGATATAATCAAAATAGATCCTGTTTACATTTTAAAAACACATTCCTGGTGTAAATGAGCCTGATTTACCAGTGTACACAGTTAAATTATAAATTAAAAAATAGTTATTATCTATAAATGTAATAACTTGCTCTTGTTTGTGGATATTTAATTTTAAAATACTTTTCACAATCCAATGTTAGAATTATCAGTATTATTATTAATAAAAAAAAATATGTTAATGTTATTGTCATTGTTATTATTATTAATAAATATTTGATTGTTATGATTAATATGATGAATTATTAAACATATTTCATTTATTTATTACTTATTTATAAAATAAAATAAACTTCACTATTATTATTATTATATAGTTTATATAAAATATAATATTTTTTTACATAATATTTTATATACACTTTTTTAATTTTTTTATATACATACATTTTAATGTGATCTTTTTAAAATTGTTATACTTTTTTACATAGCATGTTTTAGTTACTATTTCTAGATTTAAAGTGTGATCAACCATTGTTTCAACACTACCCTTTTCTTAAAGAGCTGGCCAGAAGACGCACTGCAGGCTGTGGCTACACGGTTCCTAGAAGATGTTGAGATGACGGACAGCACTCGTGCCGGCTGCATCAGCATGTGCAAAAGCTTCCACACCTCCACCATCGATCTCTCCGCACGGTTCCTCTCAGAGCTGCAGCGCTACAACTACGTCACACCGACCTCTTACCTGGAGCTCATCTCTATGTTCAAGCACCTGCTCCAGCTCAGAAGAGCGTAAGGCATCTCCCGTTCAACATGTTGTGTCATTTGACTGTATTTTGACTTTGTAAACAGAAAGTAAATTTAATTTATTTTGTAGATAATTGATGATGCTAAAGATGATCACATTAATATTAATAACAGCTTTATATTCTTTGCTGTCACAGTGAGGTCATGAAGTTAAAGAGTCGATATGAAATCGGTCTCCAGAAGCTAGAATCGGCTGCAGATCAGGTGTCCACAATGCAGGTGGAGCTGGAAGCCCTTCAGCCTCAGCTGCATGTGGCCACTAAAGAGGTGGATGAGATGATGGTGGTCATCCAGAGGGAGTCTGTGGAGGTGGCCAAGACTGAGAAGGTGGTTCGTATGGATGAAGCAGTGGCTAATGAGCAGGCAATGGCTGCCAAGGCGATCAAAGATGAATGTGATGCAGACCTGGCTGTAGCTTTGCCCATTCTGAAAACGGCCTTGGATGCGCTGGATACGCTCACTGCACAGGTCAGAGGAACAGGCGATAAAAAATATAATACAATCATGGCTGTCAGTTACACAACACCTTGGCAAACAGATGCACATTAGAAACATTCTTGTGTTTAAAAACAGTTTTAATACACTCTTCCATACCACCAATATAAGCATTAAATGGATGTGTACCATCTCCTGTAGGACATAACTGTGGTTAAAACCATGAAGGCTCCTCCAGCTGGTGTCAAGCTGGTGATGGAAGCCATCTGCATTCTCAAAGGCATTAAACCAGACCGCATTCCAGATCCCTCGGGCTCCGGCAAAAAGGTAGAAGACTTTTGGGGTCCAGCGAAGAAGCTGCTAGGGGATATGAGATTCCTCCAGAGCCTTCACGAGTACGACAAAGACAACATCCCACCCAGCTACATGAGCATTATTCGCAACAAATACATCACTATCCCAGACTTTGTGCCGGAGAAGATCCGTTTGGCCTCCACGGCCGCTGAGGGCCTCTGTAAATGGGTTTGTGCCATGGACTCGTATGATAAGTGAGTTAGAACAGTTTCTATAGGCCTTTAACTTATATAAATCAACAATGGATTTATGTGCTTGTCACATTTTGCAGCTCATAGAATGGATCAGTGATGCAGTTATGTACCCCTTTAGTTTCATTCACAAAAATTGTCATTACAGATATTTTTAGCTTAGGCAAGTCAACGATTAATCACGATTAATCACATCTAGAATTACAGTTTGTGTTTACATAATATTTGTCTGTGTACTGTGCATATTCATTTTGTTTTCTAAACACATACACATACACTCACCTAAAGGATTATTAGGAACACCTGTTCAATTTCTCATTAATGCAATTATGGTGGTGGTGTAATGGTGTGGGGGATGTTTTCTTGGCACACTTTAGGCCCCTTAGTGCCAATTGGGCATCGTTTAAATGCCACGGCCTACCTGAGCATTGTTTCTGACCATGTCCATCCCTTTATGACCACCATGTACCCATCCTCTGATGGCTACTTCCAGCAGGATAATGCACCATGTCACAAAGCTCGAATCATTTCAAATTGGTTTCTTGAACATGACAATGAGTTCACTGTACTAAAATGGCCCCCACAGTCACCAGATCTCAACCCAATAGAGCATCTTTGGGATGTGGTGGAACGGGAGCTTCGTGCATCCCACAAATCTCCACCAACTGCAAGATGCTATCCTATCAATATGGGCCAACATTTCTAAAGAATGCTTTCAGCATCTTGTTGAATCAATGCCACGTAGAATTAAGGCAGTTCTGAAGGCGAAAGGGGGTCAAACACAGTATTAGTATGGTGTTCCTAATAATCCTTTAGGTGAGTGTATATGTGTATATTAATGAAAAACGTAGAATATAAAAAATAATACACGTTTATTTAAAATGTATATTATTGGTAAATATAAAGAAATACATCTAATTATTTCCTAAATACATACATGTATGTGTATGTTATTGTGTGTATAAATACAAAAATGAATATGCACAGTACACAGACATATATTATTTAAACAAACTTTTATTCTGGATGCGATTAATTGCGTATTTGCGAAGTCCGTTTACGGAAGTCGTGCCACTCAGCAGCTATTTATATCATAGCAAGTCCACAGTCCTATATACTTGAATGGCAAAAATCACAACTAAACAGCACATTTCCCTTCAAATATTAAACATGACATAAACTGTATCATAACTTTGGTTTGCTAATCTTAAATTGCTATAAAAATCACCTTTTTCAAGGGCGCCTCATCTACTGCGCCTGCGCACAGGCTGGCAAGCGCCTCACGAGAGCCCTAATCTTTATTGATTGACGATTGGCCCGTTTTACTGGAAGGCGGGACTTTCTTCGCTAGAGCGGCCATATTGACCGTTGCATTGTAACGGCAGTGGCGCATCTTGTTAATATTAATATCTTTGGTAATTGTTTGACAGCCCCCAAAAAAGTCCCATAAATTTTGTCAAATAAGCACACGGTGTATTGTAAAAAAGAACATTTGAATGGTGCAAGCTCTTGAAATTTTGCTTCTCCTTTACAGAGTAGCAAAGGTAGTGACTCCAAAGAAAGCGAAGCTGGCACAGGCAGAACAGGAGCTGAAGGTGGCCATGGCGAGCCTTCAGAAGAAACAGGCTGCTTTGAAGGAAGTCCAGGACAAACTGTTCAAACTGCAGGAGACCCTGGAAGCCAACAAGAACAAAAAAGTTGACCTAGAGAATCAGGTAAGCAGAAAGTCTGAGCATGCAGCACAAAATATGTTCTGTGCCAGATGTTCACGATCAATAAACGGTGGTTACTGTTACTTAAGGCTTGTGTATTTACCACACCATGTTCAAATATATATCAGGTTTTATTTTTTATAACCTTTCTTCCAGTACAGCCCAACGTTTTTGACAGTCACTCCTCTTTGCTGGAAGTTTGTTTACATAACTTCCCTTTCAAAGGAATTTTGTTTGTATTTTCACATCAAGAAAAGTTAAGGGAATATTTTTTCTCTCCTTTTTTGTTTACTTTCCTTCAGATCATTTTTATGTTGCAACTTTGAAGTCGTAAGAGTGAAGCTTTTGTTTCTAAACCCACACAAAAATCACACAGGGGCACACACACACACACACCCGAGCGTGCTCTTTTCTTATTTGTCTATTGAGACCGGCTGTCAGTTTTTGCAAGGTTCGGGTAAACCAAGCCCCCGCTGCTGTTTTCTGCCCTATTTCACTTCCTTTCATGTTCCTTGTTCTTTTCCTCCCTTTCCTTCCATGTTTGTAATTCAGGTTGTCTGTTTTCCCAATTGGAGGGTAGAAGTTGTTTATGCTGTGATCTCTCAAGCATGTCCAGAATCGAGGCCCTCGGATATGCAGAGAGAACCTGTTACGCTGAATCTTTAGGTCCACTGGAAGTCTTTTTAATAGTTGTCTTTTTTGAATATGAGAAAATTCATTTAATTTGTTGTCTCAAGAATGCCACAGCGAAATGGTTCGATATTCGACGATGTCACAAAGAATTACCGGCGAATCATCACAGGGAGTAAATTAGATGTGTTGGATTGTTGCGAGTGTAGCTGTTGGTGCCTTGTGCTGTCAGCTCAGTGCCTAACCGCTGAGTTCCCATCATTCTCGGCTTTGCAGGCTTACTTTGTCATCTCAAACAAAGACTGTGTTCCTTCGATGCCGAACTGCTTTAACAGATCAGACAGTCGATTAGATGCTTTATTTGCAGAGATGTTAGTGCAGTAAACATTCATTTATAATTACAAATTCTTCTAAAGTGTATTATGTCAGCATCTGACCTGCTGTTAAGGTCCTTTAAGCCAACACCGTTTCTGCATTTTCATTAATTTGTAAATGTCAAATTGTACATGCAGACTGTCAGAAATGTTTGTATTGCATAAATAACAACATTGGCAATATCAAGAAATGACCTGTAGTCAATGTAGTACACACCAGAAAATAAAATGTTCAGAATGTGACCTGTGCATATGCAACATATTAATTTGATAAATCTATGAAACTATCACTGCAACCTCTTGCCTCTTCTATCCTTTCTTTCTTTGTCTGTCTCAGTTTACAATATGTGTTCTTTGGTTTTATTTGTTTTTTCTGTAGGTGGACTTGTGTAGTAAGAAGCTGAAACGTGCAGAGCAGCTCATTGGTGGGTTGGGGGGAGAGAAGTCCCGCTGGAACGAGACCGCCTTTAATTTAGGGCAACTCTACAACAACCTGACAGGAGATATTCTGATCTCTGCTGCTATAGTGGCTTATCTGGGTGCATTTACCTCCAGCTACAGACAGGTGTGCTATCTTACACTATCCAGATCTCTTTTCATGCTTTTGCTCCCAAGCCTACGTTGTTTATATCTCTACAGATGTAAAGAGGTGATATGACAGGGCACAAACGAATATTATCATTTGTTTTAGATGTAATGCAATGTGTATAAAAGAAGATTTTTTACAAACTCATCGCTCTGAGAAGCGAGGGGTGCAGTGATTGGCCAGTTAACCAGTGCGTATAGTGATTGGTCGAATACTGTACGCGTGTGACGGAAATGTAACACTTCTTACCATATTTTTGTACTGACAGGCACATCCACCTTACTTGTGTATACATTTGGGCGGTCTTAGTCAAATCATACCATGAACTGATGTAGATTCGTGGGGGTGTGGTTACACGAGAAGTTTCAGGCAGGTCTGGATGAGAATTCACTTTTAGATAGAAGGCATCTTTTGTTCCAACACTTTACCAATTTTACGTGTCTTATACATGCATGGGCAACTTATAACAAATGAAAGACACAGAAAAACACGTATTGGCGCAATATGACCCCTTTAAGAACTAAAACGATAAGGTTATTGGCTGATTCATTGGGCGCCCACGCCTGGCCCAAAATTAACTTCCGGTCTGTGTTTGTTGATCGTTCTGGCTAGTGACTTATAATATATTTCTATTATATTTAATTTATATAAATTTATATTACTATTTTATTGCATCATATTTGTATTAAATAAAAAATAATTTTATTTTATTGTATATAATATTTTTTAAATAAACAATTTGTTGAATGGGTTGTGTTACTAACTTACATACTTATAACGTAAGACACAAATGTCGTTTATTTGTTATTTCTTTCGCTTATTATCAGAAATAATCTACAGGGACTCGACTATTAGCCACTGTGTAAAATTGAGTTGAGTTTGGGCCACAAAAGCACGCATGCGCAGTAACGTTTGTTTATGTTGTTGCTTTGAAAGCGGCTATACTGTAGAATAAAAAAAACACACAGTATTTATATATACACACTATATTAAACATTTAAACTCGAAACAGTTATTTGTATTGAACGAAGACCAATGTATACATTTTTAATCAATACTGGAAATGAATTTTACAGAATGTACATACAGTAGGTACTGATGCAAGTTAAACAAATGCAGAAAAATAGTTTAAAATTAAGGCAAAGGAAAAATGAATCACCATTATGAGGATTCCAAAGAAAACACCACTTTATATAACAAAATGACATTGTACAAAACACAGTTAAAAAAGGCTTTGAGATATTTTTGCTGTTTAATTTACTGTGTTACAAACAAAATAATCGTAATCTCACAGTAATTGATTTTACAATATAATTTAGAAAATTTTATAGTAGAACATCATTAGTACATTGTGCAATCTGGGCAGTATTTCACAAGGTAAAATGGCCTAGTAAATATTAAAAGACATCTGTGGAAAAAGTTTGTTTTACTTCTTTCACATTTTACATTGAACCTTGTTAAGTTGTCTATTGAGTTTCAGTCGAAGGGCTGTCTTGACTGAAACACATTCATTTCCTCTACGATTATATGTGTCGCATGTGAAGAGTTTGATATTCATCGGTGGACATTATTTGTATACAATCCCTCGGTCTACTTCTTACATTTACCAACAGAACAGGGTTAATAAAAAATGAATGAAGTCAGTGAAAATACATTGTACTGTAGCACACAAGGAGATGCTATGGTGAGCTTGAAATAGCACTCGGGGAACAGGGAGTAGTTTAACTTTAATATTTCCCCCTCTGTGAAAGCAATATCTTTTCTCCCAACGGAGAGCCTTTTTATATAAGCTTTTGTGCAGGTACACACGGCTCGCTGCTTATTACCTTTGTGAGTACTAAGTCTTTATTAGATTTAAACCAAAATAAAGCTGTCAGAATGACAATAGTGCTGTCCACGATACCATTATTATGTTTCAACACACTGATAATGAAAAATAGATGGATGTGTGTTCACGGTAATATAATTACAGCTTTTTGCATGCGTCAGTGGATGCGTCTGAAGCAGGCTGTTTGTGTTGAGCTGTACTGTATGTGTGACCCTTACAGCGAGCCACAGAGGAGTGGATTGACATGTGCAAGACCAGAGGTATTCCCTGCTCCAGGAACATGTCCTTGATGAACTCATTGGGTGAGCCGGTGAAAATCCGCAGCTGGACTATTGCAGGCCTTCCTTCAGACAGCTTCTCCATTGACAACGCTATCATTATCTCGTAAGAGGCTTTTTTGCCAGAAATGTACCTTTTGGGCACATTTAAATAACCTAGCATGTTTGCATCTTACCACCCTCTGTTAATAACTGTTGCAGAAGAAAAAGTCTTGGAAAAATGTAAAGTATTTGATATTCTTGAATTAATAACCTGGAAAGCAATTACTAGTGAACATTTAGGGAATGGAAATTATAGTAGAGAGTACTTATCTTGAAAGAGTGCTTGATTTCTGTATTGCACAAGATGAAGATGATTTGTCGTGGGCAGAAGATTTTTGAGATGTTATTTCTCTGCAGTAATGCGAGGAGGTGGCCCTTGATGATTGATCCTCAGGGCCAGGCAAACAAGTGGCTGAAGAACATGGAGAAATCCAACAGCCTGCACGTCATTAAACTCAGTGACTCTGACTTTGTGCGCACATTAGAAAACTGCATTCAGTTTGGAACACCAGGTGAGAAATATGGACACTGAATCATACTGATGGGCTGTATTTTTATTTGATTCAGTTTTAACAATTGATCACATATTATGAATCACGCTACAGAACAGTACGGCCTTAATTTTACTGCTTGGAGTTTTAATAATGATAATCATAATAATGATAATATGAAATCTTACAAATATAATAAAACATGATTAACATTAATTTATTAAAATACAAATATTACCAAAGTAATACAAGATGATTCACAATAATTATATTATTAATAATAATAATAAATAAATAATATGAATTATAATACAAATATTACCAATGTAATATAACATTACTTACATTAATTATTACCAATGTAATAAAACAATATTAACATTCATAATAGTTATGTAAATATTGTTTTATTACATTGGTATTATTTTTATTATTGTTATTATACAAATATAACCAATGTAGCAAATCATTGTTAACAATAATAATAATAACAACAACAATAATATTAATCATTGAGTTTAGGCTAAGAAAACAATTGAATTTGGTCAGATGATTTGCTTTGGACAAGTAAATCTGTGGGCAAAACGATTTAGCTCAGGTGCAATTCCAGTGTTTCTCCCCAGGGGTCCCCCTCCACCTTAAAAACAAGTACACATCATAGGTAGATCCAAACCAGTGAATGTTACCTTTTTATAAACACGCACTCTATACCCCAGGGCAACACAGTTACCTTTAGCACACAACACATGGCCTGAAAGCACAATTTCTGTCAATCTTTACACTCTTGAATGTAAAGAAGGCTCAGGGGTGGATGCAAAACACAGCGTGAGATGCACAAGGGACGGATATTCTTGCTTTGAGTTCCTCTGCCTTCCATCCTCATCTGCTGTTCATCAGCATCTCTCAAAGATGAAAGGCAGACAGTGGGCTTGCGTGGGCGACCGGTGTTTTGCTTTCTTCTGTGGTTTGTTGTTTTTGTACTGTTCTCCTCTAGGGGGTTGCATTGAGTTTATTTCTTTATGAATTTATTTTGTTTGTAGCTGTTATACTGTAGTTCCCAATTCCACCTCCTGAATTGGACTTGGGGTCATTGGGGTGACTTTGGTAGCCGATATGATTTTTATGCACATTAATAAAATAACAGCCGGTTATGATTTTGTGAATCTTGATTCATTTGATGGAATGATTTATTCATGATGTATTTCAGTGTTGTTGGAGAATGTTGGTGAAGAGCTGGACCCCATACTTGAACCCCTGTTGCTGAAGCAGACATTTAAACAGGGGGGCAGTATTTGTATCCGTCTGGGTGATTCCACTATCGAATATGCTCCAGACTTCCGATTTTACATTACAACCAAGCTGCGAAACCCACATTATCTGCCAGAGATCTCGGTCAAGGTGAGTCTTCAAGTTTATACGCAGAAAACCCTACACAAACTCATGAACGAAAGTTTTGCCTTAAAACAAGGTCACCTAAACCTTTTTGTGTATATTAAACTGTCATGGTGAATAACATGGATAATGTAACACATAGAAACACATGCTTATTTTGTCCATTATAGCCCGGATGAAAGGATCCAGATGGCTGATGTTCACTCGATTAATATACATCCAAGGGCTTAGGTATCATTTCGGTGTTGTTCTGAAAAACTCTGATAAGCAATTTTTGGGGAAACAAGTCTGTTATATGGGCTGTATAATCTTCATATACAGCATATAAGTAAGATGTTAAAGGGATAGTTCATCCAAAAATAAAAAGTCTGTCATCATTTATTCACCCTTATGTCATTTAAAACCTGTACATGACTGTGGCACACAGATGAAGATTTTGTTTTGTGTCAATACAATGGAAATCGGGGGCCAGACAGGAACTGGAAAACTATCAAACCAAAGGGAAGTTGAGAACTTCAATATCAACAATCATATTTCAAAACACTTCTAATGATATTGCTGGGACATTACCAATTCTACCCATGTGTTCCCTTTGGTTTCCGAAAACATTGTAAACCCATAAACATACAAAATCATTTTATAGTTGTACTTTGTATAGAAATATCAAGTTGCACTGGTGCAAGTCACAGAGTGTCTCCTGTGTGTCTGCATGGTCTTCCTAATGAACCCGCAACATCATTTCCACTTTAGAATGAGCATGCAGCGTTCACAACAGGACTAAACAAATGATACTGTTGTGGATGCTCAGGTCCCCATCATTCATCGCAAAATATGTCCCACCAGGGGCCAAGGTGCAGCATCGCGGTTCATCAAAAACGATCATGGGCGATATTAGCAAGCACAAAAGCACAGAATCTGGCGAAGAGGGATGTGAACAGATTTTAAACTGCAACCAACTGAGGAATATATTTTTTTCTGGGAATCGCCAATGAGTTTTGCGATTAGTAATGCTGGATCCTTGAATTGAAGCTTGGAAGAGAGCCTTCAGGGTCTTTTGCGGATATTAAACAGAAGGGGTTGGTGTCATTAAAAGTAAGATTCTCGGTTTTCACTGATACGTTTTTCTCCTGTGATGCTCAGGTGACTTTGCTGAACTTCATGATAACTCCTGAAGGGATGCAGGACCAGCTGCTGGGCATTGTGGTGGCCAAAGAGAGACCTGACCTTGAGAAAGAGAAACAGGACCTCATCGTGCAAGGAGCTGAGAACAAGAGGTACACAGCCCAACCTTAAGAAACGTAGTGCGGACCAAGTGTAGAAATACAAAAAACAGTTAAGAAACTTAACCACAAACTCTTTTTATTATCTCTGTAGACAGCTGAAGGTTATAGAAGATAAAATTCTCGAAGTGCTCTCTTCATCAGAGGGGAACATTTTAGAAGATGAGATGGCAGTTCAGGTCCTCTCATCTTCTAAAGATCTGGCCAACGACATATCTAGTAAACAGGCCATCGCTGAGGCCACGGAGCGGAAGATCGATGAGACCCGCCTGGGCTACACTCCCATCGCCGTCCACTCTTCCATTTTGTTTTTTTCCATCGCTGACCTGGCCAACATCGAGCCCATGTACCAGTATTCTTTGAGCTGGTTCATCAACCTCTTCATATCTTCTATTGAGAATTCTCAGAAAAGTGACCTTCTTGAGCAGAGGTATTCTGTCAGTCTCTCACTGCACAATATTTCATTTAGATAAGTAAGCTTTTGAAAGGTTAACGTTAAATATTTAAAGCACTTTGAATATCTTGACACTTAAAGTAATAATTCACCCAAAAATCGAAAGAATGTTGTTAACAGGTACAGTGCTACAACTTACATGTATAAGATGATTTTGTGATACCCTGAAATTTAGTGGACAGATGATTTTCTAAAGATGGTGACAAAATTCATCTCATTGGTCTGTCTGTTAAAGCTCTCTTTCTCTGTATATTTAGACTGCAGATTCTGAAAGATCATTTTACATACGCGCTTTACATCAACGTGTGCCGGTCACTCTTCGAGAAGGACAAACTCCTCTTCTCCTTTTGTCTGAGCATAAACCTGATGAAACACAACAAGCTGGTGAGCAACTCGGCCTGTATACGGCTGTGATTTATTGGAATAATATCCCCAGTCAAGACATCAGTTCAGCTAACAAATAGCAGACTAGCAAGAATCAAGAGTTTACTTCCACACAAGTCATCTTAAGGTTAATGGCTTATTTGTACGGTCGTCGACTTTGTCTTGCCTGCGTGTCTGCACGCAGTGTTTATATCTTCTTCACTGTTTCAAATAATGTTTTGTTGATTTATGTTCATCACACTGACTCTCAGTGCCTGAGCTAGTACTCCAGTCTCAACTGTCTATCATCAGTTTATTGTGCTGTCAGTAATTCTGTCAGCTCCTGAATCAAGCCGCCTGCCAGTTTGTATATTTCAGAGCGACCGCAGTCGAGCTTCAGGACTCATTCACTGTTTTATGGAGTACATTTAATTCAGAATCAAAAGGTCAAATCTAAACTGCAGTGTCATTTATTCTTACACACAAGGTAATGCAAGTATGACTTTCTATTTGATTTCTCTTATTCCAGGTGGATGAGAAGGAATGGCGTTTTCTCCTGACAGGTGGAGTAGGTTTGGATAATCCACATTCGAACCCCTGCTCCTGGCTGCCCAAAACATCCTGGGATGAACTCTGTCGACTTGATCAAATGGAGTGCTTTAAAGGTCTGCGGAAAGACCTGGACCATCTGCAGGAGAATTGGAAAAGGGTCTACGACAGCAAGGTGCCACGGAAAAGCTATTTTTTTCTCGCTCTGTGGTGTGAAATGGGCAGAGGGGGTTTGAAAAGAACACTAGATTTTTCATTTCATGCTGTGTGTGCGTTCTCCAGGACCCCCATCACAGTCCTTTCCCATCTGAGTGGCAGCAAAAGTTGGAACAGTTCCAGCGGATGCTGGTGATACGGTGCTTGCGGCCAGATAAGGTGTGCTATACTCTCAAAACCTCAAGTAGCGTTGTAAAGTATCATAGGCGTTTCAAAACTTTTGCAATGTTTTTATGCTGATTTTAAAGGATAAATCTAAGGCATCCTTTCTTTAGAATCAAAGGTGGTGGACAAAGCAAGAGATAAATGAAAATATAGTTATTTATAAGTATAAAAACAAACTGACTGTTACATCCTAAATGTGCTATTGCGCTGTTTCTCTCTGTCTCTGCCCATGTCAGGTTGTTCCCATGGTACAGGAGTTCGTGTCAGACAACCTCGGGCAGCAATTTATCGAGGTTCCACCCTTTAATCTGGCCACTGCATTTGGAGACAGTCACTGTTGCGCTCCACTGATCTTCATCCTTTCCCCAGGATCAGACCCCATGGCTGCTCTTCTAAAGTTCGGCGAGGAGCAGGTGCTCACTATAATGTCTGCTCATTTCATGCACATCATTTTCAAGTTTTGGCTTAAAGGTCCAGTGTGTAGTTTTTGGGAGGATCTACTGACAGAAAAGCGATATCATATACATAACTATGTCTTCAGAGGTGTATAAAGACCTTAAATAATGAAGCGTTATGTTTTTATTATCTTTGAATGAGCTAATACCATCTACATACAGTACACTGCCGGTCCCCTTACATGGAATTCGTCATGTTGTTTCCACAGTAGCCTTAAACAGACAAACTCCTCTAAGCGCGTTTCGTAAATACGTTCTTTCTTTCGGCAAAGAAGCGAAAACGTGGCGACATCTTAGTTTTGTGTCAGCCACCGCAGTGCTTCAAAAGGGTGGAGTGAGCCATTGGTTGCAATTCGTAACCTCACCAATAGATGCTGCTAAAATCTCCACATTGCTATCATTATTCAAGAGATTAAACTGCAAGTTTTTGTTTGGGTGTGATGGATGACCACTTGTTTTTCTTGTTTAAAATAATTACTATACTGTTGTTATTAACACATGCTGTCTGGCTCATTGTTCAGGGCTTCACAGGAAACAGGCTGAGCTCTCTGTCTCTGGGTCAGGGTCAGGGTCCAATTGCCATGAGCATGATCAAGACCGGTGTGAAAGAGGGGACATGGGTGGTCTTACAAAACTGCCACCTGGCCACCTCCTGGATGTCCACACTTGAGCGTGTCTGTGAGGTACTATGCAAAGACTTGACTGTGATGGGTGGCAGGTCATTGCATTATTTTTCACAAATGATTTGCTTTCCTGTAGCTCAGTGGTAAGAGCATTGCGCTAGCAACGCAAGGTTGTGGGTTCAATCCCAGGGGATTGCAAATACCTATGTAAAATGTATAGGATAAAGCAATGTAAGTCGCTTTGGATAAAAGCGTCTGCCAAATGCCTAAATGTAAATGTAAATGTAATTTGCATTTATGTGTAATATATGTCATTTAACCGCACAAATATAGTGTGCATACTTGAACACACTGCTTGAGCACATCTGCTCTTTTGTAGTAGATGGCAATGATGCAGTCTGGTTATATTAAGGGTTTCAAGCACACACATACAAAAACCAGTCATTATTTTTCACCTCCATGGTGTTTAAATCCTGTATATGACTTTTCCATCCGTGAAGCACAAAAGAAGATATTTTGTGAAATGTCTCAGTGGGTGTGTGTCCATACAATGGTAGTTTAGTTACCAACATTCTTTAAAGTATCAGAAGAAAGTCATACAGGTTAGAAATGACATGAGATGAGTATATGATGAAAGAATTAAATTGTTTTGGTAAACTGTCCCTTTAATTTTCTAGAACGTTTATCATTAAAAACATTTTGAAGCCGCATTTTGACTTTCCTCAGGAGCTGAATCCAGACACCACACACCCAGACTTCCGTCTATGGCTGACCAGTTACCCCTCTCCTAACTTCCCTGTGGCTGTACTGCAAAACGGAGTCAAAATGACCAATGAGGCCCCCAAGGGCCTGCGCTCCAACATCATCCGCTCCTTCTACATGGACCCCATATCTGACCCTGAGTTCTTTGACAGCAGCTCAAAATCGGTAGATGCTTCACACAGAAATGTTATCTTCGATCGTAAAAAGTGCTTGTACATTCTTTTATATAGTGGCAAAAACAAATCTTTGTCTGTTTCAGGCTGTCTTTAAGAAGCTTCTGTATAGCCTGTGCTTCTTCCACGGCCTGAGCCAAGAGAGGAGAAAATTCGGTCCTCTCGGGTGGAACATTCCCTACGAGTTTAACGAAACAGACCTTCGCATCTCTGTCCAGCAGCTACACATGTTTTTAGACCAGTACGAGGTGAGATCACACAAAAAAAATGTTCACAAGCATCACACACACTATCTTTGCCTCACCCTTTCGCTATTCACGCTTTTCTGCGTGACCTTAAAAAAAGACCGCTCTTGACATTTCCACAACTTCAGAGAAGCGCTTCTCGAACTTCCCGTCTTCCTTTCAAAACAAGCAGACTGCATAAGCTGATCAAGAGCCTCTCTGAATGCTCTGACATTTCTCCAGTAGTACAGAGTGCCACCCACTGCATTAGCAAGGGAAATTTCAACAGGAAATGTCACAATACTGCCACTCCTCTGTCCATCTTTTCATACCCGCACAAAGATTGGTATATCGAACCCACCGGGCTGACACATAAAAAAAGAGCCTTTGTTGAGCGGCCATACTTTCAAGACTGGCAGAAAGGTTGTTGCTTTTTGAAGCGATTTCAACAATGGGGTGAGAGAGTTATGGAGGCGCAGCCCTTGTCTGAGACCTCTCTGTTAGAGTCATGCTCAAAGTGAACCGCTTTTATGAGACTTTAATTCTGTTTTGCATTGCAGTGGAGCTTGGGGGTTATGTCCTCTATTTATTGCAAGTGGATAGAAAGATCAACCAATACACTTTCTCATTTTTGTTTCATGGATGAAAGAATTGTCATTTAAGATAGCATCATAAAAGTGGACATGGCATCATGTTCTTTATTCATTGATGGGCCAGTGTGTAATATTTAGGAGGATCTATTGACAGAAATGCAAAAATATACATAACTGTGTCTTCAGAGGTGTAAAGGCCTTACATAATGACGAGTTATGTTTTTATTACCTTAGATTGAGCTATTTCTATCTACATACACCGAGGGTCCCCTTGCATGGAATTCACCATGTTGTTTCTACTGTAGCCCTAAACGGACAAACTGCTCTATAGAGCGTGTTTTGTATACGTTATCTCCTTCGGCAAAGAAGAGAAAACGTGACGACATGTTTGTCCTGTGTCAGCCTCCGTAGTGCTTGAAAATGGAGGGGGGGAGTGAGCCGTTGGTTGCAATTCACAACCTCACGTCTACATGCCGCTAAATTTCATACACTGGGCCTTTTCAATAATGATAGGATTTTTCAATAATTCAATCTTAGTTAACTTAACAATCTATGTTCTAAAATTGTATTAATGTTGATACTGTACATATGGACACAAATACCGTTTTGTACAAATACAACACGATCTTGTGTGTCCTTTCCAGGAAATCCCCTTCGATGCCATTCGCTACATGACAGGTGAATGTAACTATGGAGGTCGTGTTACAGACGACTGGGATCGCAGGACGTTGCGCACCATACTTTCCATCTTCTACACACCTGAGATCACTGATAACCTCGATTACAAGTTTGACCCCAGTGGCCTCTACTACTCACCACCTGAAGGAGATGTAAGAGACTATACACTGTTCTTAAAGGAACAGTTCACCCAAAATGTCATTATTTGTTCACCCTCGTGTCGTTCAAAGTCTGTATGACTCTTTCTTCTGTGGAACACAAAATTTGTGTCTATACAATGGATGTCAAAATATCGCAATTTTTTGTGTTCTGCAGAAGAAAGAAAGTCACACAGGTTTAGAATGACATGAGGGTGCATTAATGATGACTGAATTATCACTGACAAAAGTGATGAAGCACATATTTAAATGTAAATGTTATTTTTCAACGTAAACATTTGAAAACACTGCAGTATGTGGATCTGTGAAAAAGCATCAAAATTGCAGCATTGTTTTCCGAGAAAGAATGTTCCTGTCATCCTGTCACACAGTTGGTGGCTGTCATGGGTTGTGCACTCTACCTTTTTTCCTTAGAGAACAGCACACCATGGTCACATTATCACAGTGGGATCAGAGAAAATTGCTAGCAAACACTAAGGAAACATTACTTTTGTTGGCCACGTTATTGGGGCCTGTTCGCTTGTTTCCGGAAAGATTGTAAACGAAAGAAGAAAAGAAAAGAAAAGAAAAGAAAAGAAAAGAAAGAAGAAGACAGACAGACAGAATGAAGAAGAAGAAGAAAGAAAGAAAAGAGAAGAACAGAAAGATATCGAAGAAGAAAGAAAAAGAAAGAAAGAATGAAAATGAGGCTGGTGGCTATGCTGGATGGCTGGCTGGCTGATGCTGCTCGCTCGCTCGCTCCTCGCTCTCGCTCGCTCTAGCTCCTCGCTCGCTCGCTGCGATCCGAATCGCCCGCCCGCCCGAGCCTTGCCTGCCTGCCTGGCCTGCCTAATGCCTGCCTGCCTGCCTGCCTGCCCGCCGCCCGCCCTCCCGCCCGCCCGCCGGCCCTGGCTGGCTGGCTGCCTGCCTGAATGCCCGCCCGCTGAATGACCTGAATTGAAAGAAAAAGAAAATGATGACTGTTAAGAAAGAAAGAAAGAAAGATAGATCCTCATCACATAGACTCTATTTACACACACAATGTTTGCCCCTTTGTGGTCCGTTCTCGTCTGTGTTATGTTCATTCAGTGAATCTCATTTATTCTTATTAAAAGTATAGTTTTGTATTCTCCGTGTCTCTCGTCTGTGGCGGTCGTGACAACAGGAAAACAGTAACAAGAGAAAACAACATTGTTTTGTGTGCATCAGGGTCTCTGTGAGCTCATTACTCCTCCTGCATTATACGGCTCGCTTTAATGCTACAGATATGATTGATTTTGCTAGAATAAAGAACATACATCTTTGAAAATGCATTGGACCGCCCCTCATGAATGTTCTGAATGGGATTATGAGCTATATAAGTGCAATAACTAATCACAGCAGGTCGCTGCCAGTGGTGATGTCTGATTTATTTGCTAGCACATGTATAATCTATGCCCAATTTTATTTGGCATTTCCTCTGGAAATCTTTTATTCATGAATATCATTTGCATAGCCATTATTATAAATGTCAGCAATCTCAAGGGTAGCCTGTTTTAAGTGCATGCCATTATTTAGCGCCACCGTCCCGGGTTCGGTGTTGCATTAAGAAGGCCATTGTTTCTTCTGCAGTATAACAGTTACATCGAGTACACCAAGACACTTCCGCTAAATCCCTCACCTGAAGTCTTCGGCATGAACGCCAACGCTGATATTACAAAGGACCAAGTGGAAACCCAGCTGCTTTTTGACAGCATTCTTCTCACGCAGGTGTGGCAATATATTTTTTTATTTTCACATAATTTTCCACAAAGTGGATTTTTAGTTGTTGATTTGCTTCACGGGGTCACCAGTTTAAACACATGCTCGATTTCTCTCCTAGTCCCGTTCCTCTGGTGGTAGCGCCACATCTACAGATGAGATGGTGTTTGAGGTGGCTGCGGATGTCCTGAATAAACTTCCCCCAGATTTTGACATAGACGCTGCCATGCGCAGGTTTCCCACCAGCTATAACCAAAGCATGAACACGGTGCTGGTGCAAGAGATGGGACGATTTAACAAACTCCTGCAGACCATCCGGGATTCTTGCACGAACATCCAGAAAGCCATCAAGGTCAGAACAAGAAGGTTTAGGATGGTTTTTAAATCCTTTATATTTCTGGTCTGGTTAAATTAGTAGGAATTTAGAGTCTGATGGAAGCACTGCTGTCAGAATATTATTCATATATTAAAATTAGAGATGCACCGATACTAAATTTCTCCACCGATACCGATAGCCGATTATTTCAGAATATCTGCAGATACCGATAGATTAAATTAATATGTCTTAACTTTCGTCCTCTTTTAATTGACAGGATATATAAGTCCTGATCATCGGCTGTTTTTAAACTATCGGCCGATACCGATTATTGGCCGATATATCGGTGCATCTCTAATTAAAATATTTCAGTTAACCTTTTTATTAAGGTACACTGATTCATTATAAACTACTTGCATATTCACATGCTTATTGGTTGTAAATTGTACGTATAAAGCACATATTAACGTATGACCTTATTCTACATCTCTTAATCCTACCCAATACCTAAACCTAACAACTACCTCATAAGCGAACATTTGGAGTTAATTGAGGCAAAAGTCATAATTAATCGTTTTTCAAATTCTTTTTGTATCTCAATATATTTCTTGAAAAGCTCAAAGTGTGTCAGCTCATATTGCCAAACACATGTTTTATGTATAATCTTTACAGGTAACTCTCAACTAACAATGAACAATAAATGTTTTCAGCATTTATTAATCTTCTATGATGTCAATACTATTATTCACGTTAGTTCATGGTGCATTAGTTACATCATTTGATTTGTAAAATGCGTTAGTAAATGCTGAAATTACATTACTTAGATTACAATTCAAATTAAAGCTGTGGAAGTATTGTTCATTGTAAACATACAGTTTATACATTAACTAACGTGAAATAACAAATACAACTTTATTGTAAAATGTAAACCAAATAACCAATAAAAATACATCATTGCAGTCATTTTCTAAAGCTTTCCTTTGAAAGCTACTGTAACCAATAAAATGGGCGAAGCAGAGGAGGTTTGGACCTGACCCCTCTACTGTTTATGTCTTTTGTTGAAACCTATACTATTACTTCTAAGTGTTTCTTCTGAAAGTCTTTGAACATTCACTCCCTGCTGAAGGAGCCCCGGAAAATGTATGCCGCCACAGGGCAGGTCCTAATGCTGTGCTCTCAGCTGACTCTTTGTCCTGTTGTGTGAAAGACAGCTCCGATCCCAGTTAGCATTACTGTCCCGCCGGGTGAGAGAGATGCATCTGCTGAGATTTGATCACACCCCCTGGCCTTCATTTTAGACATATGAACCTTATTATTTAACCCTTAAATAACTTACTGACTGGAGCTTGAGTAGAGTCATCTCTGTCTCCCTTTCCATTCTCATTCATTATCATTTGTGCTCATTCACCTCTATATCACACCAAATATGAGAAAAGTAGAAACATGATAACAGGAAAAAAAATATATGCAATAATGTAACAAATATAACGGCCATCCGTGAAATATGACATCTATGAGACATGTCTATTCAAACACATTAATTTTTTGAAAAAATAACTCTGCATCTTTAATGTTCCCAAGTGTTTTAAACGCTCCGACCTTCATCTTTTGTTTATTCACAATGAAAAGACATTACTGTTTTATGTTTGTCTCTTTGGCTCTCAGGGTCTGGTGGTGATGTCGGCTGAGCTGGAAGAGGTAGTGAGCAGCATTCTGAAGGGCCGGATTCCCGCCATGTGGATGAAGAAATCATATCCTAGTCTCAAACCCCTGGGAAGCTACATTAATGACTTTCTTCAACGACTCAAGTTTTTACACGTAAGTCATGAAGCTGACACTCATTTTACCATAGCTTGCACACCTTTCATAGTAAAGTTACTATTTTTGTATTATAATGTTGTTGTGATGCCCAAATTTATTTGTCACATTAAAACATTGAGGTGATTTCCCAGACATGGATTAGTTTAAGCCAGGACTAGGCCTTAGAAGTAGTTTTTACAAACATGCCTTACAAAAACACATTACTGGTGTGCAGCCTGAGACAGCAATTGCACGGATATTTTGTCAGTGCAAGCTGTTTTCAATTTAGACAGCGCTAACATTTATTTTAGTCTGGGACTAGGCTTAAACCCAGTCCGGGAAAAGGCCTCATTGTGTATTATTTTGTATTATTTTAAGCAAAATAGTGTAGATTGTTAATATTTCCCCCTTTTTGTAGTTTTGTAATTGTAGTTTGGGTAGGGTAACATTTTTGGGTAGCCAATATTTTTGCATCAATGCAACCACACTGTCACAATATCAGATATACACCATGATTATTGTGGCCAGAAGAGTATGTGATAATTATATGAAGAATTTGGTTCCAAAATGAGATGACTCCAAAAAATCTTGTTTTTTATGATGTTTTTATTGTGTTAGTTAGCTGTATTTTTTGTAGATATTATGGCCTAAATCAAAACAAACCAACTGCAGTTTGATTGATATTAAATGGAATGCATGATAAAAAACATGATTTTTGAAAATCTCATTTTGGAATCAAACTCTTCATATAATTATCACAAATTCTAAACGCAATATCTAAAAAAGTTTGTTTTAGACATACATATCAGATATTAGTCCAATTCATGTTTAATTTAGGTTTTTTTTTGGCCATCATGGCCACCATGACTGTACCGCACATGAACACAAGTGCCTTTCCATCCAATAAAAGAAAACACAATTACATTCCGAAGCTTTATTGGGGCCTGGGATACAAATATTGTGATTCTTCTGATATGTTGGTTTTGCTTGGTCTGTCACTGTGGTATTGTCCGTTTCATCCACACAGCAATGGTACAAGGAAGGCACGCCTGCAGTGTTCTGGATGTCTGGGTTTTTCTTCACTCAGGCCTTCCTCACTGGAAGCCAGCAGAATTACGCCAGAAAGTACACCATTCCCATTGACCTGCTCAGCTTCGACTTTGAAGTCATGGAGGACGAGGAGTACAAAAGCTCCCCAGAGGACGGTGAGAAAGACAAAGAGGGAGAAAAGAAAGCATTGACAAGCGTGAAATGTAAAATATATGAGAGGGAAATGGGTAACAAGGGACAAAGGAAAGAGAGACGCGCTGTTTCATTAACCTCTTGCTGTGGTTGAGTGGCATCAATCAGAGTCAACATTACAGTGCACTGACATCAGACCCCTGCTGCTCTTTCATCAGTACATGATGAGTCTCTCCAGAGGAAATCCATCACAACTGCATGTGCTGCTGTTTATGCGTGTGCTTTATCAGATGCATCCTGGTGCGCTACTCAGTTTTATGTTGCGTTCAGTCGCTTGCTTTCTTTCCAAACGTAGCGTTGTATAAAAAAGTGCACTCTTAGATAGGTAGGTGGCATCATTTTGCTCCCTTTAACAAGGTCGCTTTATTAGCCTCATTTTCTCGGGGGGAGAAACATCCCAGCATGCATTGCGATCAGTAATGAAAAGTTCGGATATAGTTCAGTACTCAATGCCCAATGCTTTGTATCACGCTGTTGTGGAGAGTTTTATGTTAGTTTGTGTATCTATTCCCATCAGGCATTTACATCAGTGGCTTGTTTTTGGATGGTGCACGCTGGGATCGCAAGACAAAGCGGTTGGCAGAGTCTTTCCCCAAAATCCTTCATGACACCATGCCTGTGGGTGAGAAACTTTAAATTCCCTCTCGTCTTCATCACTTTATGCGAAACGTTCTGGCATTTCTATCAACTCATTTTACCTTAGCCACGTACGACAGACTCGGTCAGATAAGGCTTATAACATCATTTATTTTATGAATCTATGAAAGATTTATGAAACCTGCAAATGGACACATTGCAATCACAACTTTAGTAACTTTGGACACAAACGATTCATTTTATGGAAGCACAGCATGTGCAACCATGCAAATAAAATGTAAACCTATTTTTGAGGTTCCATCCATTTTCTACCGCTTGTCCGAACTACCTCGGGTCACGGGGAGCCTGCGCCTATCTCAGGAGTCATCGGGCACCAAGGCAGGATACACCCTGGATGGAGTGCCAACCCATCGCAGGGCACACACACTCACTCATTCACTCACTCATTCACTCACTCATTCACTCACGCACTCACACCCTACGGACAATTTTTCCAGAGATGCCAATCAACCTACCATGCATGTTTTTGGACCAGGGGAGGAAACCGGAGTACCCGGAGGAAACCCCCGAGGCACGGGGAGAACATGCAAAGTCCACACACACAAGTCGGAAGCGGGAATCGAACCCCCAACCCTGGAGGTGTGAGGCGAACGTGCTAACCACTAAGCCACCGTGCCCCCCTATTTTTGAGGTTATTAAATAAAAAGTATATGAATAACAACAATTATTTAAAGGGACAGTTCACCCCAAAATAGAAATTCTGTCCTCATTTACCCCCTCTAGTTGTTCCAAATCTATAAACATTTATTTGTTCTGATGAACATAGAGAAATATATTTGGAAGAATGCTTGTAACCAAACAGTTCTTGGCCACCATTGACTACCATTGTAGGAAAAAATACAATGGTAGTCAAAAGTGCCCCAGAATTGTTTGCTTTCCTACATTCTTCAAAATATCTTCTTTAGTGTTCAACAGAAGAAATGTACAAATACATTTTCCTACTATGGTAGTCAAAGGTGGCCAAGAACTGTTTGGTTACAAGCATTCTTCCAAATATGTTTCTTTGTGTTCATCAAAACAAAAGACATTTATACAGATTTGAAACAACTTGAGGGTGAGTAAATGATGACAGCAGAGATCCGTAGCAAAAGTAACACTTCTTCTTTGTAGTACCAAATAAATACACTTGAAGGCGAATGTGCACTTGTGCCTTATTGTACCCTGCAGAGGGTCTGTGCTGACTCACAGATTTCCCTAAAGGCAGCTGTTTTTAACACCATACAATACAAGAAGTCATCTTGGGACCTCCGAAAGTCTAGAGAGTTGGAGAAGAAAACTGTACACAACAAAATTTGTTTGTATTTGATATAATATGGGAAGGGAGTGCGAATTATGCCCGAATACAACATGAAAACCATATTACGAGATATTCAAATAAGTTGTTTTGACTTTCTGTTTTGTAAGAATATTTAAATTATTTGATTAATCCCCCCACACACATTCTGTCTGTTTCCCAATGCATGTTGCCATTATAAAAAATGCATTCGCTGATATTTAATATTCAAACATTCCAGGATGGCTTATTACCAAAATAGGTTTTTGACAAGCGTAGAACTTAATTACGCATGCATTTGTTACTTACGGTAAAAAAACACTTTGAAATGCTAATTTCTCAGAAAGCCATTAATTTCGTCTGAATGCATTTCAGCGAATAAACACACACAGACCCGAGTCTTATTAAATCTGACAATGTCTTATAAACATTTTTTGTTTTCTGAGGTCTGATAAAGGTCTCCTTAGGCTTTTCAGGCATGGGTTTATGGTGACAGTGTATTCAGTTTTAAAATTACCAAACCAAATGGAAAATGGGTTTAAGCAAGGGAATACCGGAATAGTTATATATTTGCAGTCGTATCAGTGACTTCTCATAGATTAACACACACATTTTTAAGAAATGCTTTTTATTCTCTGCTAGAATAATGAATTGTATTAAATAAATGTGTGTTAAATGTATTAAACGAATGCTTGATTTTAAATCTGGTCAAATCAGTCAGATCAGAGTATAGAAGCTCTGACTAGTCTCTATACTGTCTGTCTGCAGATTTGGCTGAAACCCATGAGGAAGCAGGACATTCCAGAACGGCAGTGTTACGTTTCTCCAGTCTACAAGACCAGTGAAAGACGTGGGACCCTTTCTACCACAGGACATTCTACTAACTATGTTATTGCTATGACTCTAAATTCAGATGTGCCTCCAGAGCACTGGATTCGCCGCGGGGTTGCCTTACTGTGCCAGCTTAACTCATAGATCTGCAGCTTGATATGATTTCATTCTCTTCTGTTTGTTTAAAGACAGAATCTGTCCATCTCTGCAGGCTGTAATTTTAGTATAATAAAAGATGTGGATTTTTAATAACCTCAAAACTTACATAGCAGTCTTTGTAAACTTTATTTTTCAATTCTGACAAAGAAATGCACAGCAGATCAGCAAGAACATTCAAGCCATGGAAACAAAAGATTTTGAAGAAATGTCTAGCCTCTGTTAACATTACTGTAATGTAAGTAATGAATGTCTGGATTTTATTTCAGAATGGCCCTCTTTCAAATAAACTGTAGTTAAAGCATAGAGAACAAGTGTGTCTTTTTTATTTTTCAGTTTATTTATCCAGTCCAAGGTGTTCATTTGCATTTCAGTCTTTCTCACAGATTTTAACATCATTATAGTTGAACAATACATACAATTTCACATAAACAGGATTGAGACCTAATCTCCTAAAACTGGGATTAGATTCGTTCACTTGACCCACAAACTCATTGGCTTTACATTCAAATTGTAAAAAATTAAGTACTTCAGAGGAAGAGAAAGTCAACAACACTACGTGTTCTCATCTCTCTATTTCATAGCAGAAATGAAACAGACAAATACAGTTTGCTTTTTCATTTGTCTCATGCATGCTCATTGTCTCCATCCAATCAGGTACATTTGATTTATTTAATTAATAACACAATAACAAATAATGGTCGTCACATGGTGACAGGTTAAGCATGAATCACATAACATGCCCCACTAACTCATGACGGCAGAGGATTCAAGCAGCGAACATAGCCAATGGAATGTGTAGAGGCGACTGCGGGCACATGCAGAGTTTGTGCGCAAAAAAGGAACCACAGCCTGTTTTTGGCACAATCAAAACACTCCATAACAAAAACCAAATCATCAATGGGCACCAATTCAGAGATGGTTTGATTACAGTCAGATTTTTCAAGTGCAAAAAAGATCAATAAATGAAAAACGATGAGCTGGTTTACAATAATGAGATTGTCAACAATAAGAATGTTTAGATTGTCAAAATAAAATGTGTAACGGCTAACTTCTCAGATGTTAGATTTAAAACGAAAAAAAGGATGGTTCTTTCAAAATTAGCTTTTGCACAAAAGGTTTCTGTTTTTTGTAATCATCCAGTCATACCAAACGTGTTATATCATTTAAATAAAAAGTAACAAAAGTTTAGAAAATCCCTGTATGTTTAACCCAAATAAGAATCTTCAGTGGCAAATTTCCTTTTGGGAACATGATTTCAACATCTCCAAACTGTAACCTGGATGTCCAGGCACGATCTTTTTTCTTTTTTTTTAAACTGCCAATAGCTTTGACAACAATTGGATATGAAATAAATGTGTAGTTAATGGGACAGTTCACCCAAAAATAAAAATGCTGTCTTCATTTGCTCCATTGTTCCAAATCTGTATACATTTCTTTGTTCTGTTGAACACAGAGAAAGATTTTTTCAAGAATGTAGGAGAGCAAACAGGTCTAGGGGACTTGTGACTAGCATTGTATTTTCCCCACTGTGATAGTCCATGGTGGCCATAACACTGTTTGGTTACAAGCATTATTCCAAATATCTTTCTCTGTGTTCAACAGAACAAATAAATGTATACAGATTTGAAACAACTCGAGGGTGAGTATGATGATGAAAGAATTGTTTTATTTTTGGGTGAACCGTCCTTCTAAATTCAGAAAGAAGGTCAACAAAATGACAAAACGAATAAGTAGACTAACAAAAAACCTTCTTCCTTGATGTACTGATATGCTTAGCTAGTTGCTCCTCATTTAAACATCACAGTGCTTCATCATTGGAGTTAATACTGGACTTGTTCAGTTACCGTGTTCTGTTGACCTTCTGAATGTGTTCGGTCATTCAGCAGCACCGCATCACGCTGCTGCATACTTCTTCAAATACTTAAACGTGGCCAAACAAATAGTACAATCTATAACCAACAGTAATCTAATTAAAATCAAACAAATGAAATTCTCAGAAAGAGGTCGCTCCCATCACTGTGAACAGTACATATAGTGTAATAAAGAAACAAATCAACACTGGCAGCAAAGTTTAAACCAGTAAAGAAGAAAGCTCACTAAGAGCATCAAGTTTGTTATGTCTTGGCACACGCCTCTCACCGGTACGTCTCAATAAATTACGAACAAAAAAGCTGTGCTCTGTTGCACCGTTTCAAGCAGATAGTTTTGTGCCTGACACTGCGATGGTTGAAACACTAGACATACACAGCACGACACAACGAATGGACTGTGAGCTACAATACAGACTAATGAAAGAGCCAAACAAGTCACGCTGATCAACACATTTAAATGAATGGATGACGGATGAATAGCTGCTTCTCTCCAAGACTCGGTCCAAAAAAACACACTACAATATTAAAGGGACAACTCAAATACTGAGGAGTGCTTCTCTTGCAGTGGGTGTGTCTGGATTTGACAAAGGAATAAGAGAGAAAAGGGCCAAGCAGCTATAGCTACAAGCCAGCTTGAAGAGTTCAAGCGATGAGATGCAGGTTGATGAAATGTAAACATGTTTATCTGCATGTCCACTGTAAGTCACTGATGCTGTCTTCAGAGGACTGTACCATCACAAAACCACTTTAAGGCAAAGCACATGTGTGAATGTAGCCGATGGACGACGCCTCCTCTCAAGTCAAGTCTCCTGCTAGAAACCAAAGTCGAGCACGATGTGTTCTTCAAAGATGGCGATAAGCAGCATGATGCCAAACCCGGTGAGCAGGCCAAAGTTCTGAAGGACGAAGTGACCCAGCTCACAGCGCTTGTGCTCTTCACTGTCACCATGAAGCATCTCTGGCAACTATTGAGAAATGAAACGTATGTTGGGGTTTTACTTTTTAGCATAACAAAAAAAACGAGGCTATAAGAAACTACACATACAGCAGCAGCATTATCTCACATCTTAAAGCTGAATGTATTCAACTAAGCTGTCATGCTAGGTTAATCGCATTTGAGTTCTGGAAACCGGGGTGTTAAATCCCGTCACTTACCATATCCACTAATGCCACATAGAGGAACATGCCAGCTGTGACCGCGAATATCCAGCTGGTGACGTTGTGCGTGTACTGGCCCACGGCTGTACCGATCACCATGCCTATGTAAGCCATGAGGGCGGAGAGGACGTTGTACGCTATGGCTTGCTTCACCGACATCCCAGCTTTTAATAGAACTGCAAAGTCACCTGAAACAGAGACGTAAAATGAAACAGGAAACATTAATGTACAAAAATAAACTAGAACCGACTCAAAGCATCTAGTGGCCTTAGACGCACAAAATGAGATAATACTTAATGTTTTTCTTTACGTACGAGTTATTAGACATTGAAAAACAAACTAAGTCGATAGAATTTTAGAGTGTTTTAGGGTAACAAAAACGGTGTGGTGGTGGTTCTGTGGTGTTTCGTCAGCCTGACAGATGCACGCACAGCTGGCTAACCTCTCTATGCGGCCTCCTGCTAGTTTCTAAATAGATCTGAGAGGAGCGTTCACATCCTTCAATACTCGAGCGAGCCTTCAGTCATCTCTACACTTCAGTGTGGACCTGCGCTCTGTGTCAACAGCACAATTAAAACCATCATCAACGCCTATTAACAGCACTGCAGGGTGCTACACAACTCTTTATCTTCCACCAGTCATAACATGAAGAGTCCAGACTCTCAGAGCTCTGCATCATCACACCTTATCAGTAAAAAAAAAATCTAAACATCAATCACCAAATGGAAAAGATCAATTTGTACATCAAAGTAATCCTCTTAATTCCTGTCTGACATTGTGATGTCTAGTGGAGGTGTAAACAAACCAAAAAGTGGAAGGATAATAATAAAGAGTGGCGTTATATGAAAGAAAAACTCAAAGCTTTGATTTCTTTTAAAAGCTGTGGTTGTTTTAGTTCAATGTTTGGTTTTGATCCCTTCAGACATTAGAAGCAGAGCACAAGAAGACAGCAGGAGCTCTCCGCCTTCATGTGAACTGATGTCAATTGATAATGTAGAAAGGACACATGAGGATGGATGAAAAGTCACTGCAGTACAACAAGAAGCTTTTTATCATAAACCAGCTCAGTTTCTAGACTGGTTATGTTAACCATAGTGCGTAGTGATTGGTCGAATACTGCAAGCGTGTGACGGAAATGTAACGCCCCTATATAAAACTACATAAAACATGAGGTTCCAAAGCAATTGTACTGACAGGTACGGCCAACTTACTTGTGTACACATTCGGGCGGTCTTAGTCAAATTATACCACGAACTGACGTAGATTTGTGGGGGTGTGGTTACACGAGGCGTTTCAGGCAGGTCTGGGTGAGCCTTCGCTTTTAGATAGAATGCATTTTTTGCTCCGACACTTTAATTTTTTGCAATTTTACGTGTCTAATACATGCATGGGGAACACACCATAGACACAGAAAAACACATATTCGTGCCATATGACACCTTTAAAGGTACAGTTTCTAACAATTTTGCAGTAAAATATCCCAAAACCATTAGGCCAGTGTTATATATTTTGTTCAGCTGTATCCTTACAATATCTGAAATGTTTTCAACTACTTTTTTGAGAAAATCGGCATTTTAAACAGTGACACGGGGCTATGCAGTCGCCTGTCAATGGCGTCATATCCGCGTTACCCTTTGTTACCGCCTTAGTAACTAAGTACTACTGACGTAGAAACCGCATGACAACAGTGTCATAGACAAATGCAGAATAGTGTCTAGCAAGCCACTAGATTGTTTCGAGCAGTCACTTATGTATGGACCACAATTATACGCAACATTAATAAAACTTTATTACTTTACCTCATCCGCTCACATGATTTTTTACAATCTACAGTTTTAACTTTAAAACGCAGACCTCGTCACTGTCCGTTTTAAAATAGTTGTCCAATCACAATGGAGGAGAGGCGGTACAAACAGTACATTGACCAATCATTAATTTGTGCAATACAACAATGGAGCAGTTAACATTGCTGGTTATTGCATTTTTATATTCAATAATAATTATGGATGTGACAAAAAAAACTATGATTTCTGTGAATTAAAAGGCACAAACCTGAAGCAATAATACCCAACAAATGGAGAAGGACTGTCTCTTCATAGAACATAAAATTGTCACTTTATTTAAATTTTTAAAGCAGGCACTTACCTGACAAAAAAAAATCATGCACTAAAAAAAACATATGCTTTAAAAACATGAAGAGAGACATCACATGGTTATTTGAATCACCAAATGTTAACGGTTTTCCTGTATCTTTGGTGTGTTACAGGTTGTTCATGCATATATTAGACACGTAAAATTGCTAAAAATTAAAGTCTCAAACCAAAAGAGATTTTTTATTTATATTTACGAGGATGATCCATCGGGAGCCTCGAATTCTCTGGCTGTTCTCCCTTGCAACGTGATGCTACACGAAAAAAGTCAATACAAGTCGGAATATTCAGTAACTATGTCCCCCGCTGGAAGCAACAAATGCCACGTTTATAATATGTTTTACTGATTTTGTCGCGTTGCGTCGAGACACAGCTTCAAAGGCTGCTCAAGAAATTAGCAATTGCAAGCTAATTGTTAAACCTAATAGTATTTTTAAACCTAATAGTATTCTGTTACGCTCTGCTGGCAAAGTCGTGTTGGCAAAGTTGATTAATCCGCTTGGTTAAATGCATTTTCTAGATCATAATCAGGCTTGTCCAATAATATCTATGCTATCACAATAGTAAAAACCTTTGCCCATTTATATTTGGGTTTTGGGTATTTATATAATCTTTATCAGGGGTTTAAACATTTTTTTTGTCATCCGAACCCATTTGACCTGACATATTTACTTGAACTACCCCCTGAGATTTTAAGTAAATGTTTCAATAATTGATCGGCACATTTGCATGGTTAACCTTTTAAATGATGCACCGATACTCAATTTCTCCAGCGATAGCCAAGTATTCAAAATGATATCTGCCGATGCTATGGTGGTTATATTAACTTGCATTAACTAAATTCTGAAGATTCAATTAATATTTCTAATAATAATAATAATAATAATAATAATATGATATTAGTATAACATTTCTTAATGTTATCAATTCATAAGGCTTAAGACTAGTCACAAACTAAAATGAATTTTTAGCCGTCTTAACTGAAAAAAACTTGCCTTGACATATCTTAAAATATGTCAGTGCCATTGTTTTGTTTCCAGATGCATATCACTGTTTTTTTTCAACGGCAATTTTAAGAAAAGCCTAAATTAAGTAACTGAGGCATGGTCCTGGCTTTTAAATAACGACTATAAATATTGAACACCAAACTGGTGATGTTTCTTAACATTTTCTATTTGCATAACACTATTTCATTGCATTTTCCTGTTCTGTTTTCTTTTATTGACAGGACATATCGACCCTGATCATTGGCTGTTTTTAAACTATCCACCGATTATTGGCTGATAAACAGATGCATCTCTAGTTTTGATATGATTAAACATTTCTTTGCCATATAACTTTTGTAAACCATAATCTATATAATCTACATCTATATTAAGATTCATAAATCTTTCTCAAGGCAATGTGCGATTTTCACCCAAGATGTTTTTTTGTACAGTTAAGTGAGAGAGAGGACAGGAAGCAAAGTGGGAGAGAGAATGGGGTGGGTTCGGGAAAGGACCACGAGACGGGAATCGAACCCCGGTCGCCCAATGTGCAACCGCGTCACATGTCGGAGCACTGTCCGGCTCCGACAAGTTGTAACTATTTTAAGTCGTATAACTCTATTGAGTCAGGCCTAATTTCAGCTTGTTTGTCATCCAGTGTACAGGGGGATATGAGAGGCGATTAACCTTTCCTGACCGGCAACTGGATGGTGGGATGAACTTCAGACATGAAAAATGACGCCCCTGGTGGGGGTGTTGCGCAGCTTAAGCAGTCCCGTCGCAGCTTGATAAACGGACTGTATCGTGCGAGGCCATAAATTGTGAACTTTCGCTTTTTTTACTCTCTACAGTGAGAGACATCCATGTCCATGTTTTTTCCACGTACTTTTTAAATTGGAACCTGTCAGAAAATGTATCTCATACAAACATTTTAAGAGACTTACCCAGTTCATGGGGCAGTTCATGACAGAAGACCGCGACTGATGTACTGATTCCGCCTGTTATATTAGCACTAAAAGCAGCACCTGCAGAATAGAAACTCTTCTGTCAAAGAGACAAATTCATCTGAATGATTGTGGTACTGAATTCATAGCTCACTGTGCACAAACTGACCTATAGCGAGTCCATCACTGAAGTTATGCATGCCGTCACCCATGATGACCATCCATGCTATGCTGGCGATCCCAGCGTCCTTCATCTCCTGGTCAGAATGGCAGTGTCCGTGGTGTGAATGCCCGTGGCCATGGCCGTGTCCATGTTTTTTCGTCTTGCCCTTTGGTGCACTGTCCTCCTCCGTTTTTCCAGCTCCCTTGTAGGGGTGTTCAGAATCTGAGATGTCATGCGGCATCTTGCTGGGACTGTCTAGAGGTTGTAACTCTGTCATCTGTGTATCATTGTGTCCGGATTCACATGTTGAACCCTCTCCTGCAAAAAAGAAATGTTGCTCCTAAATACTATTACTGCATTAAGTAGGCTTACAGAGATTTGGATGTTCTTATAGTATTTGGGTATGGGATATAAAGTATAGACGCTGAGCTCCAAGATATTAACATTTTCAATTTTCTTTTGATTAAGGTATGGACTCACCCTCAGTTATAGGTTTCAGATGGAGCCACTCAGCATCCGAACGCCTGTTGAGTTTGTGGTCTGACAGTTTTCTGCCAATCTTTGCCTGTTCTCCTTTCTTCTTCCTCTGGCAGACACTTCCCTGTGAAAACACACGAAAGTGCTTAGAAGGGCTAGATTCTGAGAATAAAAAGCCACGCTTGTTTTGCAGCTCTGCCTCTAAAAGCTCCACCATCTTCAGCAGTTATGAATTACATTTAGTAGTGTTCGGAACAACCTCTCTGAAACAGCTTCCTTGCCATTTTAGGTTGTTCCGTGAAACTTTTAATATTTCTAATGCGCTTTTCCTGTGTTACTGCGTTGTCTCTTACCCTTTGGTCTCTGTAGTGTTTGAACATGCCAATGCAGTGTTCAATGATGAAGAGGAGGTAGATTCCTGCTAGCGCTGTCAGTCCTTTCCAAACACCGTCGAACTTTATCAGAAAATCCTCCTCATGTTCATGCTCCGTGGGGATTCCGTGACTGTGGTCGTGGCCCTCTTGAGACTGTAAGCGTATCGAGATTTTTTAACAAGAAACCTTAATATGCAAATGATAAATATGGAAAAAAATTTAGACCATTGCAAAATTATTTTTAATTTTTCTGAATTTACCATTTTAGGTATGAGTTTAGGTAAAACAACCATTTTTTGTTTGATTCTGTGAGATACTTACAATATTTCTACCAAATTTCAAGTGGAATCATTGTTTCTATATGCATTTATTTGCAGAAAATGAATAATAAAAGAAGAGAAAAAATGCTTTGTATTGTTTCAGACCTCAAATACTGCAAAGAAAACATGTTCATATTCACTTTTAAGTAATATACTGTAATTTCTACATGTATTAAGGAAAATATCAAAAATATTTTTTGTGCGATAACCTTGATTTATATCACAGTTTTCATGTGTCTTGTCATGCTGCCATTACATTGCTGTTGGATGACTTTATGTCATCATTCCTGAGATTTGATTTTGTCACAATACATCTAGAAATGCTAATTAAATAAAAATGTGGAACAGTCTCTTAATTTTGTCTGCGTCTGTATAGACTGGAGCACTAAAACAAACATCTGAGATAACATTATACTTGAGTAAATTTAATGATCATATTTGGAAACTTCCAAAAACCAATAGTAAGCTCCGTGATCTCTAGTTTACACTACCAAGCCTGCCATGTTTGCCCCCAAACTTACGTGAGGCAGTAGATGCAGTAAAGCATCGCCGCTTAGGGTTCCCACAGCCAGCGCCACCAGGAAGGTCAAGAGAAATTTAAAGCAGGACTGGTTGAGGATGGGCACCAGAACCACACCCAGCAGAGACAGCAGGCTGATGATGGTGATGGATACGAAACCCCACATCCAGATCCACACTGCAAAAACATACACAGCACTTACTACACACAAAAATTTAATTCTAAAATATCTAAGAGATTCACAGCTGAGCGAACAAACTATCGACATAATAATGAAAGACACCTGAAGAAGAAGCTTCCTCCATTGAATCGGTCTTAACATCATGGTAGTGATGGATGCAGAAGCGTCTGTCGATCTGATAGAGGAGTGCTGGACATAAATACGTGAACTGCTCTTGAGAGATGAGAGACTCAGTGTTCAGTCCGTACTGGTCCAACAACTGTGTTAAATTCAAACACTGTCAAAAAGAAAGAGAGAGAATTATGCTTTGTCCTCATTTCATTTAGTGTTTGTACATTCAGGTTTAGATTTACCTCCTCATGTTGGTGATGCACACCATGTGATTTATCCGAAGAATCCGGAACCTCTCTCTTTCCTCTGGGTGGCTCATCAGGGCTGTGTTCCTGACGGTTGTGTTCATGCTCATCTCCGCTGCTCTCGGGCTCCGGTGAGCTGACGGCATGAGTGACGGTGCTGGTGGTCTTATTCCGTCCCTGTTGGTTTCTGGCTTTAGGTGGCCGTCTGCTTCGTCTGAGTTGAGTGTTGGGTGACTCAGTTGGCGTTGAAGGCTTTACCGTAGTGTGCTGGAGATGAGGGTGAGGGTGCTTGTGATGATGGTGGTCATGGTGGTGATCCTCATGTGTGTGGTCTTCGCTGAGGTCATTGTTTTCTTGTGTAGGTTCATGATGATGGTCGTGGTGATGATCCAGCTGGTCACTGTGATGTGCGTGACTGTGTGTATGAGAGTGTGTGTGATTGTGGTCATGATTTTGAGGATCATGTCTGTGGATGTGTTCATGATCAGTGTCGTTTTCATGGTCATGATCTTCAATTGTGTCGTGTCCGTGCTCATGATCACCGTCTTTCTCATGATCGTGTTTCTCAAGTTCGCTCCTCGTGGTTCCCGTGTCAGCGCATGGTGGCTCCTCGACAGAGATGTGCTCTTCATTTTCATCATGTGAGTGTTCGTGGTTCTGATGGGACACGTGGGGCTTCTCGTGATGATGCGGATGACCGGCCGAATGCGAGTGCCGGCCTTCCTGAACTTCTAGAATATCCAAATGGGCCATGTGATCGTGTCCTAGCTCTTCATGCTCGAGGCCCACAACTCGCACCTCTCCCAAACCCAAACTCAGCAGCAGACTCTGGAAGCCTTTAAAATCCAGACGGTCCTTCTTGCCGTACAGACAGAACAACCGCTGGATGTAGTAATGTTGCTCGTTCTCCGCAGGCTCTCCGTGGTTGTTGTGCAACAACCGATCCGATAAGCCATCGCAGGACATCTCGGAAATCTGCAGGTCGTTGTGGACGTGGTCATGTTTGTGGTCTTCGTGGCTGTGTTCGTGGTGATGGTGGGATCCTCCTTCGTGACAGTGACTGCAGTGATGGAACAGGATGGTCAGCACGCAGAGAAAGCAAAACCTGGTATGTGTGTGAACTCTCATCGTCTCCTCGCTTTCGAAACCTCTGCAAAAAAACAGAAATACAGTTTCGTCTTATTAATAATGAAAATTCTTTATCTGGGTGCGTGTTCCCCAGGAATTTAACACACGACTTGGCCATTGGTAGTGCCATGCTCTACCCCACTACACTATAATTCTTTTTAAGACTCAGATAATCACTTTATTAAATCAATATAAAAAACAAAGTGTGTTTTTATCGTTGGAGGCTTCTTCCTGGAGGAAAAGCACTGAAGAATATTAATAGTCCCCATACAGCAGCTACTGTGAGCCTGAAGGAGAACATGTGATCACCCTGCTGCTAAATGTAACCAGAGATTTTAACATTAAAGTCTTTAAAGATTTGCATACAAATAAATAAAAGTCATTTTAATGGATTAACATTTGTTTTCTTTAGCTTTACCAGTTTGCTGAACTTTTGCTGATAAAAATTCGGACAAAAATGCGTTTGGTCTGACAGCACCAGAAAAATGTAATCAGAATAAAATCAGATACATCGAATGAGAAACACATCATCCTTGAATTGTTTATGGCACAACTTTAAAGGCATTTATATGCGGTAGCGTGTGAAAAGTGAGGACTATAGTGCAGTCATATAATCACTTATTAAACTTAACTTCCCTATTGAAAGAGATCACAAGCCAAACAGTTGCAAGATCGAAAGTACATAAATGTGCACTTGTGAGCTACAATAGACACCAAAATACCTGTTTTTGCAAAGTCGACTTGAATTCGTACTTTGAAATGTTGTATTAAGCTCAATTTAGCGCAGTCTGTAAAAAAAAGACTTGACGTGGTTCATATAACACAAAAGAACTTATTTTATCCACATGCTTGTGTAGTGAAAAGATCCTGTGAGGAGTACTTACGGCAGCCTGTGCTCCTTCAGCGTATTAAAGTGTGTGAAATTGAACTGAAGTGTGAAGGCGGTCAAAACAAGCTTTAATTATGATCCCTCCTTCCCACAACACAGTGTTTATAAACATGAGAATGAAGTGACCTCTGAACCCTTCAGGAGATAGGGATGAGGCAGGAACACAAAATCTTGCCTTCGCTGCTTCAATACGCTCTTTGTTGCTTAAATGACATCGAAAAAACGCCCAATCATCTTCTAAAAAAATCCTAATAACCGGCAGTCATGTGCTGTAGGAATATCATGAGACAATACTAGAGGAGGTCACTGTTGATGAAAGGCATGTGAAATTCAACGTTTAAGTGGCACATTTTAGCGCGGATTGTTTTGTCATCCTGTCACAATTTAATGCCGACTTTGGAAAGAGGTTGTAATGGAAGAAAGGGCCAGCGTGAACTGACCTGACTGCAAATCCACAGCAAAGTGATGTTACTCATTTCACATATCAAGAGGCCATTAGTACAACAGGCAAAAAACTACCTTTTAGATGAAGAATAATGGTTGGTGGAGTGGTTATGCGGCTTGAAAAATGGCTTAAATTGATCAAACTAAACTATGACTGTATTAGCACATACATGGCAAACCCGGACCTTAAAATAAAAAAAGCTGTTTTTCAATCAGGGCTGCACAATATATAAAAAAAATCATAATATTGCAAATGTGCATATTGCAACAATTTGCAATAACTCCATTATTTTAATACCTATAAGTTATGTACATTCAAAGTTTCAGGTTGATGCAGATGGCATGCGAATGTTACTGCCTGTGTGTATGGAGTTTATTCAGACCCTAAACTCGCGCCCATGAAAACCACATGCGTGCACGTGATTTAAGCATGCAGAACAGTTCCACGAGTGGAAACACACCCTTGCGAGAGCGCATTTCTGCTCCACGTGCAAAAGCGCAGTCTGCGAGCGGAGGCTTCTCTCTTTGCTCTCGCAACTGCTCAACACTTGCTCGCTCGTCGAGTTGACCTTTGAGACTCTGGAGGCGGGAAAATGGCAGATGTTTCCACTCATTTGATTGGTCACTTTTAACATGCAGTCACCTACATGCAGCAACCTACAGACTACGACCTGTCTTACCTAATGATTAGTGTATTACCTTACCTTAGCTCTGTGTTAGTATTTTAACAAGTGACATTTTGATTTCTTAAACTGTCAGCAAAATTCATGCTATATAATAAATAATAATAATAAATAAATAAATAAAGTTACATTTCATGTATGACCTATAATAAAAGAATGAAATGTTTCATGAAGTCATTTAATTTGAGTCATCTAATAAAATTGGTAATGCCTACTGGGTATAACCCGTTTTAATATTTTCAAAACAAATAAAGCAAAACAAATAATTTATTTAAATTACATTTTAGAAAGTACATCTTATTATCATTTATAATAAATTGTGCTTTGAGTTTTCGTTGTAGCTGTTTATTAATGCTCAATTTATAACAATTCCATGAAAATGATTAACAACACAGATACAAAAGCAATTACGAATACACATTACCCAACTTTAAAATGTTTTACTTCCTGTTAAGATGCCAAATATGTAGATCCATAAAGCCAAGGGCCTACATAACACTGTAACCCGAGTTTAAAATAAAAAAAGTATTGTGTTTTGCCAAATAATGACGTTTCTGTTCAACGGGTAAGATACAGGTCGGATACTGTAGGTGAGTTCATGTTTTAAGTGACCAATCAAAGGATCGGAGAAGTCTGCCACTGTCCCGCCCCCAAAGTCCCAGAAGTCAACTCGACGAGCAAGCGTTGAGCAGTTGCGAGGGCACAGAGAAAATTGCGTGCCCGCTCGTCACAGCACCTACTCGCGGACAGCATTTTTGCTGAAGCAGAAATGCGGCATTGCAAAAATTATTTTCCACGTGCGGATACAGTATAATGCGCTCTCGCGAGTTTAGGGAGTGAATAAACGCCATAGGTGTGTGCATGTGGAAGATGATGAACAATTGGAATCGTGTAAAGGTGTGTAAAGCAAATTGAACTAGCCTACATTCAAATAAATAAATACTTAAAGGGTAAGGTTCCCCAAAAATAAAAATTCTGACATCATTTACACAGCCTCGTAATTTTTTGCTCCGTAAAACACAAAAGAAGATATTTTGAAGAATGTCGGTAACCAAACAACAGCGGTACCCATTGACTTGCATTGGTTTTGTGTCCGTGCAATAGAAGTGAATGGGTACTGCCGTTGCTCGGTTACCAACATTCTTCAAAATGTGTTCTGCAGAAGATAGACATTCATACAGGTCTGAAATGACAAGAGGGTGAGTAAATGATGACAGAATTTTTATTTTTGGGTGAATATCACTTTAACCATAAACTGTCTTTCTAACTATCACTTTAAAGCATTTACAGCATCACATATTAAGTCTATCGCATTATTCCACAAGTTATCCCTTATCGTTTTGAATTGTGAAGCACTAATATCAAAAATGTATATATCCTAAAGAAACATTATACTTTACATTACAAAAGGCTGATCTTGCATAATAGGCCGGTCCATGCCAGCACATTGACAGTAAATGTAAAGACGTTCGAAAACAGATACCAAACAGATTATACTCTTTTCTAGAGCCTCCTGTCCTCAACTGGAGATTTACCGTCTGGATGGAGCCGTGCTGTGTACATGCTGGGGTTTTGTCTGAACGGTAGCAGGTAGAGATGAACTGAAAACTCATGCATCACAGGGCTGCTGCTTCAACTCAACCGAGATTAAAACGCGGTTTGGCATTTACAGAGTTGTGTTTACCCAGAGCCTTTACACACACAGACAGGCTGAGATCAGAACAGCCTCAGGGGCTTTAAGTCTCAGAGAGGCATAGAAGTGAAAGGTGTAAGAACAGCAAAATGGAACATGGGAACTCCATTATCTACTCCATTACTGTCTGTAATGATCTTAGATTAACTTAAACCCTGTCAGCAAATACAGACTACTCCATATGCAAATATCTGTGTTTTTAATTATTCATCTCTCTAATAGCTCTGTATGCTGTTATAGTGTTGCCATCATTGCTCCCTGATCTGATCTTTCTTTAGTTATTCTAAACGACAATATTTACATTATGCTTTGCCAAATGGTACATAAATAAAAAAAAAAAGAACGAAAAAAAGAAGAAAGAAAGAAGCTCTAAGGCCAAATCCTTGTCCTAGTCTTATTCATCATTATATATTAACCTAAAACTCTGACAGAGAGGGAGAGAAAGAGCAAGCGCCCTTAAGATGCCTCATATGACTCTCACAAGACCTAGGCTGAGCATCTCTTGTAAGTCACGCATGAGTCCACCTCCGGTGAATTCCTTTGCTTGAATTCCTCTGTGCGGTTATCCCAGCAATAATCCTCTCCAATTCATTCTGTGGCCAATGTGGATTTTTATCACATCTAAAGAACAACACTATAATCTGGAGCTTGTTTAAGCCTCAGGTTGCCTAATAAAGGTTTAGCACAAAACCCCTTTAACTAATAACAAAAGACACTCAATTCGATGACTGCTGCATCAATATGTCAGATGGACACCTTTAAACATTTTAAGTTTCACTTTTTTCAAGTTGACATCTAACCTAGGAGTATAGGTCAATGTGCACTGATCTGATCTGTAATGACACTCAAGTGTTAATCAACTGTTATGAGAATAACAGGAAGAAAAAAGTAAAATAATTTCTCTGCATAAGCCTTTTTTAGTTTGAAAGACCGTTTACACAAGACCGTTTTCAACTAAAAACTGAAAACTTTTATGCATTTTGAGTGTTCATTTACACAAATACGTTGTTTTGGGGGACTGAAAATGCAAACTTTTGAAAACGGGTCTCAAAGTGCACGTTTTTGAAAACGACAGCATTATCGTTTCCGTGTCAACTCTGAAGGCAGCGTATTCCAAAAACGATGATGTCATACGCATGCGTATTAAACGTTCAGTCTGTAGGCATGCGCAACTAGTCCCCAAACAATAATGGCGGCCTCCATGCTGCATGTTTGTGCCATGTGACATACTTATTATCATTTCTCCAGCAAAAAGTAGATTTACTGCACCACTACAACCAGCGGAAACATAGTATTTATATAAACAAACTATAAATGCACATACACGCCGACAAAGTGTTTTTAAAGCGCTTTTAGATTAAAACAGTGTATGCGTATGTGTGCATGCACGTTGTGTTTCTTTACATCCACTGGCCTGGCATGCATAATACATAGTTTTTATTAGTTTTCCCTGATCCATGTAAATGCAGATCATTTTAATAACGCTGTCGTGTGTACGTGAAACTCAAAAACGTTCTAATTTAAGAAATGGGATTACTGCAACAGATTGTTGCATATATTCAAACAAATGCCAATGCTAATCCGTCGGCAGGAAAGTGTTTTATAACATAACAGTCAAGCTTTATAAATAAAGACAAACAGACTAAAAACATACAGATTTCTCTCTAAACGTGTATACAGCATGTATGTCAGGACAGGCCTTGAGGCATGAGAAATGAGCAGATGCCACACAACAGATGGAAACTACACGTTCGTAAAGAAATGACAGCAACATATTGCTGAAAAAAGCATGAGATTCAGTCCAGTGGATGCAGTTTCCATAACCAAATTGCGTAAACCTTTCAAAAAGGTTTATCAATAAAAGATCAATATAGTCCCTGTTGAAAATAAGATGGTCCAGCTGTACAGGCCTTGCTGACATGGGTGGGGTGTGAAAAGCTAAGAATCAAAGGCCTTATAAGCACGACCTTCTTAACTCCAAACACACACACCTTTAAAATAAACAGACACTCCGAAGGTCCAGAACAGCAAGTCATTCGGTTCATGTTTATGAACTGTACCCTGAAGCATGGTACAAACGTGGTAAATGTTCACACTAAGAAGCAGAAATGTAAGGTTGTCAACAATCATACCGGAAACAAACCTGAATATTTTTCACACAAGACCGAGATGCTTAACCTGTAACCTGACCATAAAACTTCATTTACATCTGTGTTTTGATCATAAACTAGCCTTCATCTTCAAAACAACAAGTGAAATTGCTTCGATCACATGAACCAAATAAACAGCGCAGTGCATCATTTACGTGACCTGCAATAACCTAGACATATGTGTTTTTTTTTTTAATTAACCAACAAATTAATGCACATTAAACACCCAGAACCTACAAGCAAAACAATGACAACTAATGCAGATTCATCAAACACCCAAAACATTGCAGGCAAAATCAATGGCAACTAAAGTACCAACCCCAAAACAATCTGGTCAACCCCAAATCTAGTCGTTCCCTGTTCGGCGCTGCTCTCGCTCAAAATTCGGATCTTCACACAATAAGGATAGGCTTTCAACAGTCTATCCACACTCTAAACTTACACTACAGATCAGTCTAGTATATGCGGCTCTGTCTGCAGGTGCGTCCGACAGCTTACCTCCTCTGTCCAAACAGGTCAAAAAGCATCAACACTGTGAGCAAATGCCCTTCTACAGCATTATGAAACAAGGTCTGATGTTTTGAACCCCTTTAAGTGTGGTGATTTAGTGGAGGAGGGAGGGTGGACTTGTCTACAGGAGAAATGTGTGTTTGTACTTGTAGGTGGGTGTGTGGGAGTGGGTGGAGGGAGAGATTGGAGTTGATCAGCTCTTCAAATATCCGTCAAATATAGAAAAAACTGATTAAGCTTAATTTGCCTAGTATGAGCATAAGGATGCATCAAGGAAAAAACCTTTTTGAGTTTGACTTCTGTGAACCGTGGACTACAGATTCAGGATTGTTTACATATTTTAAAAAAACGTTCTTTTCTACTCACTAGTCTAAAAGAATCCAACCCATACAACAATTTTACACCAGACACATACCATGTGCAACCACTCTGCCTTACTACAGCCAACTAAGTGTAATTTAGCACAACAACCTCTTTAAATTGGTTTCAAAGGTCAGGAACAGGGTTTAAATATCAGCAAAAGAAGCTGGCACTATATAAGTAATGGTGAGGCATTTACCTGGTGGTGTGGGAGAAAATACATTGATGGTTGTTTTTCAGGTTTTTCCAGTAAGACTTTAGTCTGTGAAGTCCATCAGACTCGAGAGCTGTTATCCAGACAATCTAAAGAGGAAGAGCTGAGGCTTCTTCACATCTAAAGAGGAAGAGCTGAGGTTTCTTCACATCTAAAGAGGAAGAGCTGAGGCTTCTTCACATAGTCACAAATAGGATAATGTATTTTTATGGGAATCCATAAATCATTTAATAATCTTTTTGCCTAATGTATATATAGATATAGACCTATATGTTCAACATTTAGGCCAATATATAGGAACGAGTCAAAACATATTATGTTGTCACGAGACCAGAACTTATCATTTAAAGTTACAATCAATCTTTCAGTTCTGTGTAAAGCCAACACAACACAACTAAAACCATCACATGTGCAATGGCATCAGAAAGGGATGTAATAATACATACATGTACACTGTACAGGTTAAGTTAAGATTACATTGGTTGTGCATTATAGGAGGACTCTACGATTTTAAATTTCAAGCAAAGTTAGATGAAAATAAGATATCAGATATATGAGAAGCCTGTCTGATCACTTTAGTATATTTGGATCCTTGAAGAGCCCATTGTCAGAATGATGCCCCAGCACTTAGAAAGTTCAGATGATCCTTGAGGCCTTGTGTATCACAGCAGAAATAGATATAAATTGAACAAACAAACACTTATATCAAAACAGTCGACAAGCTTATGAGCCAAAAACTGAATTGACCCGGGATTTTTCTAGTCATTTCTTTATTTTTATGTAGTCTTAATGGGAGTTTAAAGAAGGTTGTTTAAGGAAACTAGAATGGTTTCTGTACAGTCAGTCTAACTACAAACTTTTAGTTGAGCATAAAACACTTTATACATCCCAATATGACCACTTCAATGTCTATAGACCTTATAAACGTTTTAATAATAAAGCAACCTAATTAAATTTCGCAAGAAATAACATGTACGCTTATAAAACATCAGTTGCCCTAAAACCCCAGACTGTAAATATAATTAGTCTTATCCCTAATGAGACTCCACCCAGTGAGACATTGTTCCTTAATCTCTGTAACTGTACGCTTAGCTGCTCAGTATGTTCAGGCATCTATAGCTGATCATGTGAATAATCTTATGGATTATAACCTAACCTAAATACTCTTTTGTGCAAGTCACATGATGAAATGCCAGACTGTATTTGCCAAAATCATGTGTTATAAACACCAGCACAGAAACCGTGTGAGACTGTTTATAATAAAATAAATATCAAAATCATCTTCATCAGTTCTTCAATCCTAATTGTCAGCACTGATGAGACCAGTTTGTGGCAGATACTTCCATTCTCTGTGGTATCGCTTGCAAACAAAACCTGCAATGCCGCCTTTTCTGGTTAAGCCTGAGCGTCTCTGCTTACATGGCCACCTGGTTATCCTCAATTGCAATGTTTTCCAACATTTTTGTCGCATGCGCTCCCACAACACCGCCAGTATAATGAATTATATCAATAACATGCAGATTCATTGTATGTGTAGTGTTGAAAGATCCATAACTAAAGTGTGGCTCATCTGACAACCTAAAACAAAACGATATCCAGCCAATGTATTTATTACTTAAAAGACACCAATATGTATTACTTTCAATTAATTATTGCATTTCCTAGGTGTCAAACACATGACATTGACATTGCCAGGGCTATGCACGTGTAACTTGTGCCTTTCTTCCCTAGCAGAGACTCTGGGAGCACATTCATCAGTTACTGTGGTTAACAACATGGTTTCTGCAGGTGTGCACAGACTGAACTGGAAACCAGCATCACACTGATGCAGCGTCCTGCCAATCTATATGACGCACTTCCGTTACACATCTATGAATACTTAAAATGCGCTTGTATTTAATCCTTAGCTTTTGACCTTAAACTACGTTCAATTTACTTCACATGTACATATAGAAACACGTCCAATGCCATAACAACATAAATAAATCGAGAACTAAATAATTTGCTTTATCCGAAGCTGTTCGTCTTGGTTTTAGTAATACAGTTAGTTTGATGCTACTCAAACATTTACATGTTTATATGGTCTTATTAAGTTTAAGCATAATGCATGTTATGCTGAACCAGACATTTCATAAAAACACAAGGCAAGTTATATTGAACATTAAGTAACTTAGTCTCGCATGAACTGTGCATTTAATAAACAAAAGCTTGTGCACATAAACGTCTTTAATAAGTAGTAACACAGGACATGTCAGCAGTATATAGAGAAACCAGCACAACAGGAACATTTGGTTTCCCAAATAATGATCTCAAGCCGAAACCTGCACGAGTTGTTAAAGACTAACGTAACACTTTGAACTTCCTAAATTGACTAACGTTAATCCCTCACCCAGAGCAAGCGATTAAACCCCAAAGCTCTCTTGTCGTTTAACAAAAAGCACATGGGATGCACAATATTAATACACGTAAAGTGCATCACCACAATTCGCACATTTAAATACATTTATGTCAAACATTAAAGCGCAGTTTAGCGAGCGGCCGCTATAAACGGCGAAACCGCCGGAAAGATTATAAATCGAGAAAACAGCGGCTAACACTGCTAGCACCAATAACCAGGAAATCAATAATAACTCAAAAGCTTGCTATTTATTATCCTAAATCCCTGGTCCCGTGTGCCCATCTGAAGCTGCTCGGGTCCATGTTGTGGGAGTGTGTGTGAAAACAAAGCCGGTTTTATATAGTTTACCTCACTCGAGTGCCGTGTGCATCTCCTCTCCGCTCGGTACTAAAACACTCATGCTGCGCACTGCACAAAACCCCGACCCCACTGCGGAAACGCCATTCTCCAATCGATTTACGTACAGACACTTTTCGTAGCTTCATTGGGCGCCATGTTTTCAGTGTTGTGTTACGCACTTTACGCAACTTGGGGCGAGCTCTGTGACGTGTGCTTCCGCTAGCCGAGAGTGAGGCCAGTCTGATCTCGTCGCGGAGACCTGCGTCACAGCAGTCTGCCACATGCGTTTCATCACTTTACTTAAAAATGTTTTAAGGATTTTACTTTGGAATTTACATGGTGGTTTCCTTAAGATGCTTTGTTTTATCCACTAAAATATAATCATTATCAATATGCAGATATCCTACTGAAAAGTCACATATCGGTACAAAAAAACAAAACAAACTAAAAAACCACTGAACATTACAACAATTTGTCCCAATGGAACCTGTCGTAAACCTGTCACTTAGAGGAGCAATGTGGAGATTTTGGCGGAATCTAGGGGTTAGGTTTGAAAATTGCGACCAACGGCTCGATGCCTCCACCCCACCGCTCTCCCTTTCGAAGCACCACTGCGGCTTTCACAGGACAAAGATGTTGTTGCGTGTTCGCTTCGTATTTATGAAAGACGCTCTGTAAAGCAGTTTGTCCGTTTAGGGCTACTGTAGAAACAACATGGCGAATTCCCTGTAAGAGTACCCGTGGTGTATGTAGATGGTATTAGCTCATTCTAAGATAATAAAAACATAACACTTCATTATTTAAAGTCTTTATACATCTCTGAAGACATAGTCATGTATTTTATATTGCATTTCTGTCAGTAGATCCTTTTAAATATCACACACAACACATTTAAAGGCTTGGGATGGAAACAAACCATTATCTCCATTAAAATAAATCAAATAAAACAACTTTTAAATAAACTCTGATCCTACAGTCTGTTGATGGTTTAATTGGATATCTTTAAGATGTATATTTATGTTAAATAAATAATGAATTATGGTTAACTTTTGTAAATCTTCTTAAAGGGATAGTTCACCCCCCCTAAAAAAAATTGTGCTTGTTACCAAACAGTTCTTGGACTTCCATAGTAGGAAAAACTATGTCAATCAAAAGTGCTCCAGAACTGTTTTCTTCCAAATTTCTTTCTTTTGTGTTCAACAGAACATTATCAAGTAGTTTTTCCTACGATGGTAGTCGATAATGGGGTCCAAGAACTGTTTGGTCACAAGAGTTCTTCCAAATATCTTTCTCTATGTTCATCAGATAAAAATACATTTATACAGATTGGAACAACACGAAGGTGAGCAGGCCTAAATGATGACAGAATTTAGATTTTTGGGTGAACTATCCTTTAAAAACTTTATGATGCCAGCTTTCACAAATATTCAATATTTCTTAATTATTTAGAGACCAAAACTGCAAGCTGGCAGAAAGTGTTAAAAACACAAAACTAATCCATTCCACAGCTTTAGGACTGAGGATGCAAATCTTGACAGAGAGCAATACTACACATTTACTAAAAAACAAGTTTCTATACATAATAAACAAATAATTATTGACACGGACTGTGTCTGACCTAGAACGGTGAGATAGTGTTGTTACAATAGTCTAGTAAGTATAAGTTAGCTTGTGTTAGCAAGTTTAGGGCTTTGGCAGCAAAATGTCTTATAATGCAAATGATTTTCCATTAAAGCCCTGTAAGTGTGGACTTGTGAATCTATGCAACAGAAATCAGGCCCAGAGGTGCAGTCTTGGCATTCTGTAATAACATTAACAGGAAGTGCAATGTGTGCTGAGCCTAAAGATATTCTGAGAATATTAGATTCAACAGTGTTGCATAATCTTTTTCAGCCTTATGGATTGTTTCAGTTGTTACTTTTTATAAGCCAAATCCTCTGATATTTAAACAATTAAAATATGAATTTATATTAAGACAAAGTTTAATTAATTTTGTGTGCGTATTTATTTGTTTATAGTGCAACCGGATCATAATTTTTTTTATTCTTGTGTTGAATTCAGGTATAGGGGATTTTTATCCTTGTGTGTTATACACAAGTCCCAAAATGTGCCACAGCTTTTGCATCAGTTTGAAGAACAGACAGAATTGTGCGTTTGTGATCAGCCAAGGCCGTGAGAGTAAACATTAGCATTGTGAAGACAAAAGCATTTTATCTGTATGCCACTCTGATGAAAACAGAGCACCTTTGAGTTGTTGTGTAAAATGAGAATAAGGAAAGCTTAAATAATGCAGTTTGAAAAACTTGAGAGGGCTGTTTTGATTTCAAATGTACAGTAGCACCTCTCAGTATGATATTGACTTACTTGTGATACTCAGACACGCCGTATCTGTACAGTTTGTGTCCATTTGTGGTGGCGAATGCAGTGTATTATAAATACTTGTGAGTTTAACCTTTCCCTAAGATACACCCCCTGCGGGTAACTCAACAGTCACGAGTAAACAGCTTGACCTTTCTTAAACATATCTGCAAATGGAATCTTTATATAATATAATTAAGTTTTGTATATATGTTATATCATTTTTGCAGTGCATTAAAGCCGGGATCATCTTGTCAGCATGTGGCTGACCTTTTATTACAAAACAGAAGTAAAGTAAAAATATGTTATTGAATGAAGTCTTGAAGCATTGTGTCAGCTTTACTCACCGTATATTGGTTACATCTGGCATGGCGTTGGCATGTTTAAATGTTGACATGCAATAGTTTACATGTTTAACTATTAACTAACAACACTATACATCGGCTTAATTTGCCCTGTTCTTCTTCCTTTCGCTTTGCGTGTAAAACACGACGTGCCATCTGTTGTTGTTCTCTCACAGCGCTTTTCACTGTGGCCTGTTCTGTTGAAGTTGTTTCATAGTGACCACACCTCAAACACGCTTGAATCCATCATCTACCACAAAAACAAAACACTCCTACTCCAACCATGAACTCCTGCAATATCATGCAATCTTAAAAGATTTAGATGCTTCAATAAAAACTCTGTCATCATTCACTCATCCTCTTTCAAAAGCTCTAAGAACTTTTTTTCTTCTGCAGAAGACAGAAAGACGGAAAGAAAGGAAATGATGTCATGAATACATCACCGGGTAAATGTAACACAATGACAGTACATTATGACTCACTTTATTTCTTATTAAAGCATGCACCCATACATTTCAGAATCCATATAAGGTGAATATTAATGAAACTCAAAAGAACACACAACTTTTTGTGTTTTTGAAAAAAGAAAGTCACACAGGTTACAAACACAGACAGAATTTCCATTATTAAGTGAACTAGTACTTTAGATAGACAAGTCTGGCATTTTCATTTACTCTAATATTTGAATTCTTTTGTCATATAAGTTTCAATATATATTGACACAGCCGTGTGTTCAGACAAGTTAATGATTCCAGCATACATGTCAAGCCAAGTCCCTCATTACTGCCATCAGTTCTGCCTCTTTGTGAACTTTGTAATCATGACATGAAAGAATTGAAGTGAAGCTTTCCACACAAAGACCCACAACTGCCTGCTCAGTGCTTTTCTTTTTCTCATTCATTTGATCCATCCAGCCAGCAATCCATGCATCCATCTCTCTATAAATACTATTTTGCATTTCCTACAAATTCAGCACCTTCTCATTCTCTCGTTCCTGGCACAGAGATCACAGAAAGATTCTGCAAAGAACACAGAGGCATCTCGGGCTGTTGCTGCTGTATTAAAAAGCAAGTCTATTCTTAACCTCTGTGAATCCCCTGCCTATAAATGTGCACCATGGCAGTTAAGCCGTAGCTGGCTTTTGATCCCTGACGGTTTTGTCAGCGGTTATATTCTGAGAATACATTCTGCTTTAGAGATCTGACATTCTGGTCTAAAACAGCCTTCGCCAAATCTCACGTTTCTCCCGAATCCTTACGGAGAAAAAAAAATTGTTAAAGAGACCATGTTGAGAAACAGGAGCAACTCGATCGACACTGGTGATACTGAAGTTCACGACGCTTAGAAAAGTTTCTAGGGAAAACTTTTTATTTAAAGAAACATTATGGACTGGTGCTGAGAATAAATGCTTGTTTTTCCATCAGTCGTGTAAGAATGTCTTGCCAGCTGGCATTAATCCAGGTCATTCCCTATAGACACAGGTGACATGCCTCCTCATATAGCCCTGCATAGTCGACATCTGGATGACACCCATCATACGAATCTCCTGTCAGTTCCGGACGGCGGTTGACAGGTGAGAGTCATCTGAGAAATATGAAATAGTGTCTTTGCTTCGATTCACTTTACTGTAAGACACCTGCAATACACTATTTTCCTCTAGAGATCACATGGAATTATTGATGAGCGCTGCCACTCAGCTGCAGTGCATGTCCCGCGTGTCATTTTTCATTTCTCGTCTTGTTTGCTTCACATACGCACACATTCAACGATAAACCACAAGTCAAAGTTAAATAATTTCTACTGAAAAACCCACAGTCTTTTTAAAGAATTGACTGAATTCCAACATAATCTCACAGCAATTCATAACAATTTTACGAGGTGGCTAATTTGTAAGAATTCATATACGATCTCATTTGTACGTTTAAGTACGATTTGCTTTAGCGCCAGTGATGTTCGGATTAGGGGAGTTGCTTCAGTATGGCCAACACAATCTCACTGCAAAAACGTAAGTATTTTACGAGGTGGCTAATTTTGGCTAATTCATATGAATGTTTACGATCTCATTCGCACATTTTAGTACGATTTGCTTTCGTGCAAGTGACGTTGGGTTTAGGGGCGGGGCCTCAGCATCGCTTTTTTCTAGTAATCGTACATTAGATCAGGCTGGGAATTCTCTTCACTATACAAGTTTTACATTTTAAAATGATCTCATATTCAAGCTTTCAAAGGTTAATTTAATCACATGATGCTGTGCTATTGATTTGTTATCGTTTTTAAAGACAGCCCACCTAATTTTATTGATGCTTGTAATGCAGTTTTTAAGTGCCTCTCCATCACTTTTTCAATAATTTCGCAATCTATTAATTAGTGTCACAGCTCAGTACAGTAATTCACAGCCAAAATCCTAATGCATTAACCACATCGAATTTGCACCTGCTACAGCTTGAGGCAGCATCTAAGCAAGCATTTAAAACAGACACCTCTCATGCGGCGAGCTTCACCATATCAATGAGAGAAAAACACCTATCCACAGCAGCCACAGAATTACCTTTGCATTGCTCAATAATTATGCTTGTTTGTCTCGACGGGCGCCACGTGTGGGGTTATCCTTAGTTCAGAACCTTTCCCCTGGTTCTTTTGGGAATCGCGCGGCCCCCGGCACGCCGACACGCTCCCTAGCTTGATGGATACAGATTCTATTACCGTGAATCATTACCATAATTTTCTCCAGCTATCCATGCCATTTGTTATCAAAACCACATTTCAGACAATTGCGAGGCATTTCTCACGCCTGCCAAATCTGTTTTGCCACATGTAGTCATGATCCATCAATGTAATTTGAAAGAGCACAAAGTGCGCTTTGCTATGAGCGACAGGCGGTTATTGAATTAGAAGAGCATGGCTCATCTTCACCTGTCAACACGCCTGCTAATGGCCACAAAGCCGAGTGCAGCCTATGCCAACTTTTCCATCGAGTCTATGTAGCATGTATTTGACACTTCTAAGGGATTATCCACAAATTAGAGAAAAACGTACGCTTATAGATCATACATGGGATGAGATTTGCTGTACAACACAAGCAAAATGAAACTATACCGTTTTTTCTGTTTAGTATATACTAAGGCTTTTGAATCGATCAATGCACAATTTACTTGGCTTCCAGAGCCAATATATCCATCAAAACCCGACAGTTCAGAACACTGGAGCTTTGTCTGTTGTTAGCTTTTAGATTCCTTTGATCTTACAGTCAAATCAATTGTGGCTCAAATGTAGCCCTCCTCAGACATGCACTCACAATGCTCCGGAGTGTGTTTATGCTTTTATGTTCCTGTATTCCCTCGGCCTCACAAGCCGTTATTTGTCTTTTCCACAGCAGAGGTTTGTCCTGTCAGGAGGCATGTTGGGCAGATTGCAGTCGACAGGATAAGTGGCTGGTCTGCGGCACAGCGCTCCTTCAGCATCCAGTGGGATTGCCGGTGTAGGCGTAGGTCAGCGCTTGATTCTTCACCTGCCTCCGCTTCCTCCACCTGAAGGTGTTACAAGTAGGTCAGAGAAATAAAGACTGTGATTTGATTCTTCAGGCTGTAGATTTTGGAAAGTGTTCAAACTCAGATCTCTCTCCATTTATCACTTCTAATGCTGGAATTTGAATTAAGATATGTGCCTTGAAGCATTGAAAGTTAAAACATCAGGGGAAAATGTGTTTTTTATTTGATACTTTGACACTGCAGGGCTGCTTTCAACAGAAAGTGGATATCACACCGCCTCCTAACTTGTTTTAGCCAAATGACGAAAAAGCATTCTTTTTTGTGTTCATACCAATGTTGAGGGACACAGCACATCCTCAAAAAGTTTACATGATTAGAAAACATGTGCACAAAAGATGTTGGTGAAAGGTTATATCTGCTATACTCACTTTTGTGCAAGCTTTTTTAAGAGCGAATTACCTGAGGACTCTTGAATTTATGCAAGCTGTTTAATAGTCCAAAGTAGAAGCTCCATAATTAAAATCCTGTCCATGTCTCAGGCCTGTCATCGATATTTATTTAGAGATAAATGGGGTCCTAGTTTATATGCCAAACATGTAGTCACAAATGAATTTGCACGTTTCCCAAGCTGAAGACACTAATGGCTTGCTGTATACTAATGAATGATACATTTAACCATGGCACAACCTCAGAGAGATAGAGAGAGAGAGAGAGAGAGAGAGAGAGAGACACACACACACACAGAACATCTTCTACTTCTGTAAAGAAAGAGATCACATGACCTTTCGGGAACTTGCAGTAAATGATGAAACACTATTATAAAAGCATAACACAGCGGATCCTCTCTCTCTCTCTCTCTCTTTCTTTATTTCTTTCTGTTGTGCTTTTCCTTCATTAGTGTTGTGTAATTAGAATTTGTTTACTGATCAGTCATGCATTATGTGTGACATCACAGTGGGGAATGAAGCTGAAGATTTCATAAACAGCACACAAAACACGGGACAAACAAGCCTGAATCTCCTTTGGAAGCTAGGAAAGTGATCTTAGTAGATAGTGTGTGTGTGTGTGCTTTCTCAGAAACACAACAATGTCATAAACTTTAATGATTTTTCATTATGGGACAAAGGAATCTTATTGCACACTTAGGTAAATTTAAGCACATTCACAAAATAACATTTGCACATAAGTGTATGTGCATGTGCATGCAAATTTAACATCTATATTACATTAACATAGACAAACAAAGACTACTACATACAGCAAGTTCTAAAGATGTTTTTAATTCCAAGTCATAAGCATAATGTACGGATACAGCCGGATAATGTTTCCCATGCCCTCCTATAGGATTCATATATTCATATCATGTTCATATATGAAATGTAATATTTGCCTAGCAACTAAGATCATTTTGAAAAGGTGCTCATAATTCCACTCTCTCGCTGTAATTCAGCCACTATCAGGTTCGGTGTCGTCAGGTTAATGGCTTCATTAGGCCTTAAATTGCCACCCTGGGCTGTGCAGGCTCTTCAATTACCATATTTCATCATTTGCTAGATAAGCCATTGAAAATATTGCCAATAAGTTCTGCTGAATTGATTATCTTGGCCTCAGCGCAGCTATTTATAAAACCGTTTTTTTTGTGAGATGATTAAGATTATGCATCTTGCCAATGAAATAAACGATGCCAAATACCATCAAGAGACACAAATAGAGACTCAAAACTCTCAGACAGTAGTATTTCATATGAGTTACCTGCAGTGCTGAGGATAAATCAATTATAAACGGACTAAAAACTGCTTGTAAATGAAAGTCTAAGCAGGTGTAAGAGTAATTTTTAGAAGAGGTTTATAAAATTATTTCAGAAAAAGTGCTATCAATCATTTTATTGTATGGTGCCATGCTGCGACCCTGTGTGAACTTATCTGAACATGGGAACTCAATTGTTTATGACAATGGTCAAAGGAAACTTTGGTCTAAAAAAAGTTTTTAGGTTTTACTGTTTTGCGATGTTTCAATAAAACTGACTGAATCGATTTGTCTTCATCTCTTGTTTATTGACTGACAGAAAACACTTTAAGCTGATCTATTGATTCCCAAAACAATTTTGCTTGTAAAGCTGGTAGAGTGATGTTTTCTTATGAGTGCATTACTATAAAAATATATATATATTAATTCAATTCAGTGTTAATAGAAAATTATTATTATATTATATGAATAATACTGCACTTAAAAATGTTTTTGTAAAAAATGCTTACGGATGGCATAAATCCTTCATATGCACATATGTTCAATTACCGTTGCTGCAGTCCGTCATTATTATATATCAGTGGCAATGCTGACTGTATTTTAGGCTGCAGGCGCAAGGAATGCATGAGTGAAAGTCTAATGACCAAAGCAAACTTTTATAGCTCCAGCTTCCAATGCATTTCCCCCACAATGAGTTCAGCTGCATTTCCTGAATGAGCTCTTTTATCATTAGAGCCTCAAACTATACGGAATATAATATTATTGACTTCATCACCATACATCTTCATAAGTGGATTTTATTGCCTTACTGTTCTCTTCTTTTAATGCTGCGCTGGGGTGCCGAGACAGGTGCATTGTGGGTAATGACTGGCATCAATATTACTGTAATGTGATTGGGTGATATGTGGAAGTCATTAAAGGGGGCGGTCATAGAGGGGTCTTCTTGTGTAACAGGAGACGCCAGGGAAACAAACTTTCTCTCTTTCTCTTATTGTCTCTTTCTATGCATACAGAACATATGTCTGTGTGTGCACCTACTTATTTCAATGCTACTTCAAATTATGGGGGAATTATGGCAAATTGTAAATACAATTTTAAGATGTTGTAAGTTAATTTGCATGGAGGCTGATGAAAAGTATACAAAATCTGATACATTACAACTATCACCTTGAAAATCAATTGAGAAGAAATACTAAGGAAGTTGTAGTATTTTCACATATTTTTTTAATGCGATAAAACATTTTAAATGACAGAAATAAACGGCAAATAAAAATATCATGTGTAACACTATTCATTTTTATTAATTTTTTCTATTCAAAAAAAGTGATTTAGTACTGTTTTCTGCAATCCCAGTTGCTGGAATATTACCTGTTTTTATGGGATTCAAAACAATTATACCGAGCTTCCAACCGGGGAAGATATCGAGAACTATCTTCGGCAGTTCGAGCGTCTGGCAAAGACCTGGAAGTGGCCGGAGGAGGAATGGAGCTATCATTTGGTGCCGTTGTTAACAGGGCAAGCACTGGAGGCGTATCTGGCTATGGATGAACAGCAGGCAGAGAGCTACACGCACCTGAAGACAGCACTGCTCAAATTCAACATCTCCAAAAACATATCGGCAGCGCTTCAGGGTATCGACCGTTCCTGCTAGAGAATCGCCAACGGAGACTTATCATCGGCTGATGAATCTCTACAAGCGATGGGTACGTCCCGACTTCGCAGCAAGATTCCTGGTGCAGGTGGACGCATCCGCATTGGGAATAGGAGCGGTTCTAGCTCAAGGAAACCCGGGAGAGGAGAGACCTGTTGTCTACCTCAGCCGGAAGCTGTTGCCTAGGGAGACAAGATATTCAGCAATCGAGAATGAAGGACTGGCCATCAAGTGGTCATTGGACAGTTTAAGGTATTACCTACTAGGCAGGGAGTTTGACTTAGAGACAGACCATCGAGCCCTGACCTGGATTCAGTCCACGAGGGACCACAATGACAGAGTCACTCGGTGGTACCTTGCCCTCCAGCCATACAGGTTCCAGATTAAGCATCGTCCGGGGAGGCTCAACATGGTAGCCGACTACCTGTCCAGGTTCCCGGCCAGTAAGCGGCTTGGAGAGGGGGAAGGTGATGTGATAAACTTACTTTGTCAACCACCGCTTGGGAAGCAGCACTAACACACATACATTCACACACACAGCTACATACCTTATTAATTCTCCGTTACCCTCCTTTTCCCCGTTAGCGCTGTCGGTGGAGCGGGTGCACACATGGACACATTCTTTCATCCCTCAATTCTCCCACTCCATAACTGTCCCCGTACATTTCCATACATAACCTGCACTTTGTCTTTGTTTGTCTCATGTTTTGTTTAGTCCAGTGAGGCAATAGTATTCCTGTAGGAAACGCTATCGGCCGACCCAAACGAACCGGCGTTAGCAGTTAGACGTCACTTTACCTGTTATACATATGAGGTGTGTAAGGGGTCAAAATATGTTAAGGTGGGAGATACCAGTATGTGCGGTACTGGTATCACAGGAATGCCTACTTACCTGTATAATGGTAGGGCCCCAAAAGGGGGCGGGGTTTGGCCTTTATAAGCCCAGGCGACCCAAAATCAAGGCATGTTCTGGTTTACCAAATTGACGCAAGAGTGCTACCGTAGTGCCTCACACAATCCCCAAAACCTGTCTTTAGAGTGAGTGAATAGTTGTTTTGTTTGATACTTATTGTTGGAGGATTATTTTGCTACTTTGGTTTTCTTTTCTCTTTTCTGATTTCATTTGATACTTTTGGACACTGTAAATAAATACCACCTTCCACAGAAGTGCTTCTGCGAGTGTGCCATCATTTTTACATCCCTTTTGGATTCACAATTCCTCCCGAAGACGAGCTGGTGGGCTCGTTTTCATCACACGTCAATGTGTAAAACAAGACTTTGACAACAAAAAAAAAGATCAGAAAGTTTATCAAGGTCACCTATAAATTATGATAAATTCATGAACAAGAAATAAATCATGCACACCAATATAAGCACTACAGTACAGACAGCGAAACCCAGTGTAAATACAATTGAAAGAGAAAAAGAGAAAGTAATAAAAAACAAAAGTTGCTTTTAAATAATTGTGATATTGAATTTTAACAATAAATAAATAAAATACATTGGAAGTAGAATAATAATCTACATTTCAAAGCAGGAAATTTCACCTGTATTTAAATCCAGTTGACACATACGAAAATAAGTACCAGAGTAGATTTTGCATATTTTCTTATTTTGCATATCTTTAAATTTTGCATATTTTGTTTTCCCTTTACATTATAGGTAAATAAGCGGCGGAATATAATTCTGTGACTGCATGAAGAACAGGAAGTTCATCTTTTACAACATCTCATTATACTTTAAACTCCCCTTGTGACCCAAATCCGTATAATTAATCCATTGAAGAAAAATTAGTCACATAGAGCCAATGTTACTGAAAGCCAGCTGCACTTGCACAACTTACAAGGGCAAGTCAATAACAGTACGTTTTTAAGACGACTCTCAACACTCTACGACCCCTCACCTCCGGATTCTTGTATCCATGGCAACACACAAGTTGGAAAGCCCGAAACGAGACACACATCATTAGGACCCACGTTTCTGAACGTTCCGTCTCTGTGAAACTGCGGTAAACAACTTTCAAGGGCTCTGTGAATTCTGTCACGCTGCGGTCCACTGTCTCCTAATGAGCCACCTGTCAATACAACCACTATCTAATGCACAATTACACTATCAGTCCTGACACAAACAGTAGGCAGAATGCAATGAAAGCCATAAAAACGGATACGGGTTTATCACGAGTATGTTTGTACTCTGGGTGAGGAGGAAGTGTTAGAAGACATTTGGAAAGCACCTCTGAATGATCTCTCCTGCAGCTGTTTGAAAATCAAGAGGTAAGATTCTCAGCATCTCCACGCCAGCATCCCCTCCAGAGTAGCCTGAGGACGGAGAACAGGTGCGCTCCCATTTACCATAATGCAAATGTGAACTTTACAACCGCATTGTGGCTCCTCAGCTACACTATGTAAAATCATTCTATTGGCGGCTCTCTGACTCTAATGAGCTGCTTATCATCCTTGAGAAAAATAATGAAGGTTTTTTTAAAACACATCCACCGGTCTATCGCCATCAAATAAACAGGGCAGGACCTCATGCTGTGGGCCGGTGTAACAATGGCCATCTCTGCAATTCTGAATTGCTAATCGCTCTTGGCGTTCAAAGCAAATGAACAGGATTACAATAGAGAAATAATTGTATGTAAATGGCCGTGTGTATTTGATTTGATTGCACTTTGATTTGAGAAGTATTCATACCAACAATATTTCCGTGAAATATTCAGCTGTTTATATTTTAAATTTAATACATTCTTGTAGGCAGTTATACAGCAGTTTTATTCACATTATTTGCACAACAGGAGTAGTCTTTAAGATCTTTATATCTAATTAACTTGATGTCTGGGTTAATTCACAATGAACAGGAAATGGAGGGAATACAATTTTTTGCCAAAGGCAATAATCAGCGTGTTTTCAGTTGCAATGATGTTGAATCGCATGTGCAAATATCTCATTAACTTTTCACAACATTTATCAAACTGTTGTTTTTGTCTTGAGAGACAATTTTGGACTATGATTAGAGATTTTCTAGCTGGCAAGCTTCAGACAATTCAAATTGAAGACATTAACCCAATTTCCGGGGAACCATGATATTGCATAGGCCAAATAAATCTGACAATAATCATCATTAAATCCTTCCCTTTTGTGGTTGACTGTATAGTGTAATTGCTGAGATCACTGATTATGTAATTGAGTTCACGGAAATAAGGAAAAACATGGGAAGATCACAGTGAGTGCACCAATAACCCAATGTGCTCATTAAGATGAGTGTCAGAGTCGAGCAGATCAAAATGCAGTTCTATTATTACAACCGAGGAACAAGACCATAGCCAGCGATCCTGAGAGGAAAACAAATCAAGCTACAAATTAAAAGTCCCCACTGTATAACTATCCTAGTCTTGCATAGCCGGACCTTCAGATTAATGCCAGAAGGTCTGGACTCCATAGCAGCTTTCATTGACCAAGAAGCACCAAAGACGCTGTCTGTCTGACATGTAAAAACCACCAATCACAGTTTTCTTTTCAGGCAGACCATTAAAGAATACAACACACGTGCCTTTTGGAAATCTTATAGAATTGAACCAATCTGATAGACTTTAGAACTCTTGAAGAGTTTTCAATGTTTTTCGCCTTATGCAGACAACATTAAATCAATGTTTTGTGGGCGTGATGTCAGAGGCTGAGACAATATCAAATATCCAACCTGCACACTCCGAATGCAAAATGCACCTTCTACGTTGGTTTTCCAACCACCAAAAACATCTGTTGTTGGTTGACATCACACCAAACGAAATCTAGCCTTGAGATTCTTAATCAGGGCATTAGCTAAAGAGCTGCATCCGAGGCGTTTCTGCTGGGATACGGCATGTTTTTCAATTGTTTCCAACTGCTTTTTTTTGCGCTCTCAGCGCCGGGGCTCAACTGGACGCCGAGAGTAGAAAAATGCTTGAAAAACTTGGGGCAGAACCACTGATCTATATAAATGACTGGATTGCATTTAGAGCACTAAACCAACGGCAAGAGGTGAAGCCACCGGAAGCGATTGCGCCGCCATCTTGGTATACCCAAGTGAGAGGGAGCGCCATTGACAATAACCAGTTTTTCAGCTTATTAAGTATTTTAGTTCACATGTGGGTTTAAATTAATTGTTACTTCTTGGGGTGGTTTCCTGGACAGGGATTAGTTTAAGCCAAGACTAGGCATTAGTTAAATAAGAACATTTAAGTCGTTTTTACAAACATGCCTTATAAAAAACATTACTTTTGTGCATTTTGAAACAATAGGCACTGATGTATTTTAAGATATGTCACTGCTAACTGTTTTCAGTTTAGACAGCTATACCATTTGTTTTAGTCTGGGACTAGTCTTAAGCATTGTCCGGGAAACCGCCCCCTTATGTTTTTTCCAATGTCTATGTTTATTTTGGGCAGAATACTGACATATAGAAATCAATGTATAGAAGGTGAGTGTTTATTGCTCACTGTTGTAATGGCATATGTGTAAATGTTTAGAAATAAAGCTTCATGACTTAAAGATCATATACAGCCTGTATTTATCTGTATTTAGATTTCAGAATAAGCACATTTGTCTTATGATCTGATATGTACGCTACTGTAATGAAAAGGAACATAACTCACTCTATATCTAATAAGACGGGAAAATTCCTTACTTTAAATAATAAACCATTTACATGCTTAAGACATTTGCTTTGTAAGATGTACTGTGAGACATTAGATATAAAAACGGGGACTGGTAATTTTGTTAAAGCGCTAATTTGACAGGCAAATGACACCACAACGCTTCTGCATTGTAAAAACGTATGTGTTTAAAATCAATGAAACACGCACCGTGTAGTCTACTGATGGTGCACGTCAAACAAGTTGCATCAAAAATAACGCAGACTCGTTGCATGTTGCACTCCTTAGTCTGATATGATGCTCTGCAGAAAAAACTCAGAATTATCCTGTAACAGCCGCTACAATGCTGATCCACGAGAAAGAATTATAAAATAGCTGTGTGTTCTGCAACACACAGAGAAGCGGAAAACAGAAGAAAAGAATTAATTAAACTTAATAAAACGGCCTGCTTTTACAACAGAATGCATAACATCTGCATTGATTTCTTTCGCACCCAGAGACAACCTCCAGAATATTTGTGCCATTACCCAGGGTCAGTCTTTTCATTGAAGCCTTAATAAAAAAAGGTTCAGGATAAGTAAATGTTTAACATTCCATCTCACAGTAAAATGAAAGTGTATTATGCTGCAAATCCCTTAAAATAATCTGCTGCGTCCCAATTCGCATATCCATCCTACAAAAAGTGTTAGAAAATAGAATTAGTTTGTCCCAAATCATACCCTGCGTTCCATTTCAAAGGGCTCATCCCTATGCCCTTAGGTAATTTTATCATCAATATGTGATAACCCCCTTTTTTTGTTAATAGAACGTTTACGCATACCAACATGGCGGCGCGGTAGCTTCAGTGTAATGAAGTCATGAGCAATCCAGTCATTTATATAGATCAGTGGGCAGAACTCCTGGGCGTTTTCTGTTGCGTAAAAACACATTGGTGGACACAGCCCCTTAAAGATGGTGATAGATTGCACCACAGTCACAGGCGCTTTTTTTGAAGGTCTTGTCATGAATGTGTTAACAAATGGAACTCATCCATTACCTGCTGTAGCCTGACTGTATGTGGAAAACACACACCTGTACATGAGCAGAATGTGGAAATGCATGCTTCTCTCATAATATGAACAGAAACATAATAAAACACCAAACTGGGGTGTGGGGGCCTTCATTCTGCCCTCTCATTGATCAGATCATGACATGAGACAGATTGTGATAAAGATGAAGAGATGCACAATAAAACAGTTATTTACTGACCTGCTTCTATCTTCTGAAGGTAAACAGTGTACACCGACGCCGTGCAGAATATTGCCAGGCTATTAATCTTGTGAATTAGAAGTGGATGTGATCAATCCTTTAGGATGTATAATAAAATCTAAAATGAACAACAAACCAAAAACATCTAACAAAACATATCCGTTAGATGATTAGATCAGAGACCACAGTGTGGTTCAACAACTTAGAGTTTGTGTTTTGCTTAGCTAAAGTTTGTTAAAAAAGTGAAACCTCCCTTATTTGGAGACATGTTGTTATTTACGCTTTAGCTTTATGATCAATAACAAGGAGTTACAGAAGAAGTGTGGCTATAGTATGTTGTCAAGTAACTACTATGATTATTAATGAAGTCAGAGATAAAATGCTCAAAACAAATCTGACACATCGCTCAGAGCTCCAAAACTTATGATGCATTTTACATTCCTAGTCATCTCCTTGGATCAAAACGTACCCCTCACTGTGTTCAAGCGCAATGCTTGGCAAAGGAACAAGCAAGCAGACTGAACTCTACCCTGTCTGAGCTCTGGAGACGTATGGGTGGATGGGAAAGGGAAATGACAGAAATAGAGATTTTGCTGAAGTTGGAAATCAGTTCAAATACAGCAGTGAGCATTTGATTGCATCAAATCCCTTGTACAAAGTCTGCTGCACTGCTACTTGCGAAACAGAGACCATCATGATTGCTGCGTCCCAATTCAACTACTTATACCATGCACTAAAAGTTTGTGCTGTTTTTGTTATTTTAGTGCGTAGCAAAACCGTATGCACTTACTGGGAACTACAATCGCGAAAAGGAAGTGGCCATGGTGGCTAGACGACACTTTGATCCTTAACTGTCACAAACATCAAAATACAGCTCTTCTTTGCATTTAAGTATTTATTCAGTTGTTTATTTGTATGTTATGTGTACTGTATATAGGGCTGTCACTATTATTCAATAATCGTCTCATCGCAATTATTTGACATAATTGCAATTATTTCAGATAACCGCAATTATTGTGAATTCTTAAAAAACAAGGTTTTTTTAAGCAAGGGAATTCTACATGCACCATTCATGATCTGCACTCACTGCTACATTCAATGACATTTCTCCATCATTTAAGTTGCATCAGTTTATATATTTTTAGTTTTATTAAAGTGACTGACTGCATCTAGACCGCAAGACGACACCATCCTCATATCTCAGAGGTTTTACTGATGTTATGATCACTCTATAGTGAATGTTATTAGTTATTTAAAGAATTGTCACTTTTCCAAAGAATATATATTCTTCATTGAATAAATTAATTGTGATTCATCATTTTAATTGTCAAAGCCATAAACAGACAATACATCGCCATAATCGCTATTATTTAATAGGGAATTAATAGTCAGTCAAATTTCATAATCGTGACAGCCCGAACTACTTACATTTATTAATTTAGCGAAGCATATTATTTCATGTTATTAATGCAGTGTAGCATCACTAAACCCCGCCCTCTCGCGGTGAGTTGTGGGCAATGTCAGCCGTTAAGTGTCCATGGATTCACACTTTGAATTTTCACCAGAAACTTTAGTCCATCCGGGGACTTTGAGATTACTCATTTCAGCATATTAGCCCTGCGTTCCAACTGGGATATATCGACCTCCGAACGGCCCTTCGGAGTGACAACAATCACGGCCGCCATACTGAAGGGTCGTTCCAAAACGAAGTGCTCATAACTGGCCACTTCAAAGGGCCCTTCAGAACGAAGCAATTCGAAGGGTACAACTGATGGTCACTTCGGGCTCCCATGATTCTTTGCGCAGATTCTTTGCGCAGATTCTTTCCATGGTGACGCCGCCTCCTTATGGGCGCGGGATGATGACAGAAGGGCACTTCAAGAAACAGTTGTTTGGTCCCCTTTAACCCTTCAAAGCTCTCACTCCAGAGTGTAAACCATTCGAAGGGCTAAGGGCATAGGGATGAGCCCTTTGAAATGGAACGCAGGGTATGATTTGGGACATACTAATTCTATTTTCGAACACTTTTTGTAGGATGGATATGCGAATTGGGACGCAGCAGATTATTTTAAGGGATTTGCAGCATAATACACTTTCATTTTACTGTGAGATGGAATGTTAAACATTTACTTATCCTGAACCATTTTTTATTAAGGCTTCAATGAAAAGACTGACCCTGGGTAATGGCACAAAGATTCTAGTGGAGGTTGTCTCTGGGTGCGAAAGAAATCAATGCAGATGTTATGCATTCTGTTGTAAAAGCAGGCCGTTTTATTAAGTTTAATTAATTCTTCTCTTCTGTTTTCAGCTTCTCTGTGTGTTGCAGGACACACAGCTATTTTATAATTCTTTCTCGTGGATCAGCATTGTAGTGGCTGTTACAGGATAATTCTGAGTATTTTCTGCAGAGCATCATATCAGACTAAGGAGTGCAACGAGTCTGCGTTATTTTTGATGCAACTTTGTTTGACGTGCACCATCAGTAGGCTACACGGTGCGCGTTTCATTGACTTTATACACGTACGTGTTTACAATGCAGAAGCGTTGTGATGTCATACGCCTGTCAAATTAGCGCTTTAACAAATATTAACAGAAATTCAGAAATAGGCTACATGAGAATGTACTTTATGTGGACGCAACTCCTCATGCGTACTCTAAATGTATCGGAAGGGAGACAGAGAATGCACAAACCTACAGTCTTGAAAGAAAGAAATGATTGATTTAGGCCCTACCGGTTTTTATGATGCAGCTGTAACGTTTCTTCTATCACTTCTGCTGCCTGAATGGATGTTTTTGTCTGCACACAGGTTAAAATTGCAATGTGCGAGTGCTTCATTCCGTGCGGTCGTGCAGCTTAAAGAGAACTTTGGTTGTTATATTTCTGTACCCAATACCATGCTTTACATGTTTAACAAAGAGATGCCTGTGAGCTCATTTCCACCATTGCGCCAAACCATTCTAAGCACGGTCTGGAACGGTTACAGTAATGTTTCCACGTGAGCCTGGTTCGACACAGCACGAATCACGATTACAAACTGTTCTGAATTATCAGCCTCGGTTGTGTTTTCATTCTAAAGATTTCTCTTATCAGCCCTACGGTGGAAAATGAAACCATTTACGTACCGGCTGGCCTGGATCGGCACGGAGTGGAACGATTAAGCAACGAGAACGATCCAGCACCATGGTGGAAAAGCGCTCTTGCACACATATTTTAACAGATACTGTAAAAGTATGTACCTGCACTGGAATTATTCGAATAACCTACTATTAATAGGCCTACGCTACTCAAAAAGCAAGTTTTTTAAGAATACGACTCTTCGATCCGCTGTGAGAGAACCATGCCTTTAGTACTGCATGAGTGATATTGACTTCCTCTGTGATCATACTTGAACAACAGTGTTCATTTCTCAATTACTTTATACATTTGGCGTACATCTTTATCCAAAGTGACTTACTAATTCAAGCTATATCATTTTTATTGTTGTTTGTGAATCAAACCGATGACGTTACTAACACAATGCTCAACCAATTGAGCTACGGAAACAATGTAGTATGCTACACTAGTATTACAAAGTCAATTATTGTGCAGAATTCAAATACACGTAAATCCTTCAAGCCTAATGTAAAAATGACATTTACATGAAAAGCACTGACATCCATGTAAAAAATCCCAAGAACAATCCCGTTGGCATTTTGAAAGAGTCAACAGCCTCTTGTATCTGTCTAGGAAGCTTCTCCACAATATCTCTCCAGAATTTTCCATTCAAATGCGTCCGGCCAGGACCACTTTAAATATGTTTGATTCTAACCGAACGTTTTTGTCTCTTTTCTTAATCTCAATCAGATTTATTTCCTCCCTCCATGATCTTAATATCAAAACTCCCCCGCATCTGAGATGTGGGTCTGTCCTCTGCTTCTACAGTTAAATGCTTGTCGTCTCGCCTGTGGAGGGCGATATTGCACCTTCACTGCAACGCTTGCTTCCACATGGTCGGCTCCTCTCTCCCCACTGCTCCCTCCATGACATTGAGGAGCAAATGGTTGCGAGCAGGCACAGTGGGGTAGCATTTTGTACAAGCCACAGTTTTTTGGACATCAGTGAGATTATGTTTGCCATCTGAAGCATATTTCCTACAAAACAAGGGTGATTTGAGGTGGCTCCAAACTGAAAATTTGTACTCAAAGCTCGAGAGGCGCATTCAACGTTGATGTCGCATTATTTTCGCTATATTGACTTTCAGTTGTTTAAAGTCTCTTGCCACGTCTTAATGCACCTCACTTATAAAATCTTCAGCAAGTAAGCAACTAAAATGCCTTCTAGAGCACCCGCACTCAGATTAGTGTCATGCCTGTAGATTACTCATTAAAGATCTGAAAGGCAATATGTGTATGCAGCGGAGCCAAGCGGGGCACCTGTCACGGAGGTTAGACATCTCCCCCAGCTTCAACTCAGACACAGAACAGCAGGTACACGAACCCAGCAGAGATCTGAGGAACTGTGTGCACTTCTGTGTTTGTGTGTGAGAGAGAGATGTAATATTGAAGGATGAGAAACAAGGTGGTTTGTATGGTTCAGATTTTGGTCAAATATGTGAAATAAACTCAGTTTGGTTCTTATAATATAAATGTGACCCTGGACCACACAACCATTCATAAAGGTCAATTTTTTTAATTGAGATTTATACATCATCTGAAAGAGGGGGGCACGGTGGCTTAGTGGTTAGCAATCCAGGGTTGGGGGTTCGATGACTTAGTAAAAAGACATAATTGGCATCTCTGGAAAAATTGTCCGTAGGTGTGAAGTGAATGAGTGAAGGGTGTATCCTGCCTTGATGCCCGATGAGAGATAGGCGCAACCCGAGGTAGTTTCATCATCTGAAAGCTGAATAAATAAGCTTTCCATTGATGTAATTTGGTTTGTTAGAATAAGACAATATTTGGCCGAGAGACAACTATCGCCTTTAAAGTTATCCATCAGAGGTGCTGTAGCTGACATTCTAAGCTTTACATAGATACCAAGCTTGAGTGAGTAATTCCCAAAGAGCGGGCAGCAGCGAGCAAAGTTTGTAGGCGTGTTTCCGGCCTTTTTTGTTAGCGATTATGCAGCATCCCCTCACAAAAGGTAGGAAATTTACAAAATATCTTCATGGAACATAATCTTTACTTAATATCCTAATGATTTTTGGGATAAGAGAAAAATCTATAATTTCGATCCATACAATCTATTGTTGGCTGTTGCCACAAATATACCGTGCTACTTATAAATTAATATAATTTATATTATACCAAGCCTGGTCATTGTAATAAAGTATTTTTGTTGTCATTTGAACAAATGTCATATACAGTAGACCTAAATGAAATAAAAATAAAGATTTGTGGATATCTGGCTGTGGTGGTTGTTGAGGCCATCGACTAGCTGCGTTTACATGGACACAAAGAAAAGAATTTAATCAGATTGTGCAATCTGAATGTAGTGTTTACATGAAAGGTAAATTAAGTGATCGGATTGATGTGCGTGTTTTCATGACAAGCTTCAAATCCGATATAATCTGCTGACATGCGCACACTGCACAAGTGTTCACCTAAATACCCACTTAACAGTGTTTTAAATGACATGTTGTATATTTTATTTTACAAACGGCACGAAAAAAATGTGGAGTTTATAAATGCAAATGTCTTGTGCCAATGAACCATGATCCGATGCGGTGTCACCATGGTAAAACCATGACAAAACTACCAAGACCCACCAGAGCGTCTGCAGGCAAACAATATTAAAAATAAATGTTTAGCAACAACAGCTACCGAACATTTGAAGTGATAATATGCGGATTCATATATCAGCATTAACGGTAAACAGAGACGTGCGCGGTGGACGCGGGTATCATTACAATATTCACAAAACTGCCACTCAAACAATGTTGTAAGCACAGATGTATTTATTTTATGTCGCAGACAACAGCATAGTAATGTACAACTCATAAACGCAAAATAATGTCTACATATCAATCAAGCAAGGTTGTTACAGCGAACATGGTAAAAACAGTTAATCCTTCCAAAGCACATGTAAGTAAACGATAAATAAAATACATGTTCTGTATCCTACTACGAACATAAATGCAATTTTATGATTTGATATTTTAGCCTACGGTAGGTTTGTACACTTGCAAATGTATCGTGTTTTAAAAAGGAACCGAGAATTGCGGTTAAAAAACTCAATCCAGGGGAACAGTTTAAATGCATAGACATTTTAAATGCATAGATATTATTTTAGAGATGACAAGCATATTTGTACCGCTTTGTCAGATTTGTGGTGTTTCGTTCCTTTAGCAGCAGTGCGTCATACGCCCTTAAATCTGTACGAGCCAGCATCGTCTTTGCACTTGCGCAAAATTTCCTACTTCGGTTTAAACTGAGTAATGTTTACATGTCCTATCAAGCGGATTACAAACGGCATAAACCACCCCTTACAATCCGACTGAAATTTCAATCGGTTTGGGCATTTTTAATCTGATTGACGTGTTTATATGGAGCGTTTTCATTCGGATTGGATTTTTAATCAGATTACATTGGTCCATGTAAACCCAGTTTATGTTAGTGTACTTCTAAAGATGGAAACCATAAAAAAATATTGACGACTCATCTCTTGCTCTCACATGGATATGCAAATAAAATAAAACAGATTGGTCCCTCTGATATGGCCTGACCCATCATCTTGTTTTTTTTTAGGAAATACATCAACAAATACCCATTTCAAAGCATTTCATGTGACTTTTAAGTTTTAAAGAAAAAGTTAATTAAAATAATTACTGCTTTTGTATTGCATAGACTCAATAATCTGTCACTATTTATAGAATTAATAGAAATGAATAGATGTATGGTCCACACCAGTTATTATAGTTTTTGTTTTGAGTTTGATCTCGTTTTTATTAATTCATTATTAATTTAACTTTTTTTAGTTAAATATTTAGCTAATTTGTTATATGCTTTTGTCATTTTATTATTTATTTGTTTATTTTTTATGTAGCTTTATATGATTAATCAATTTTATAGTTTAGTTTTAGATTTCCAGAGGATTTTATTTTCAATAAATAAACACATACATCCATAATTATCAATATTCATACAGATCTGGATTTAAAATGACAGATTAGCCGATTAATAAACTCATTAACTGATTACTTGTCAAATGCAAATTACAATTTAATGCTGATTAGTCGGCAATCGTTCCTCCCATAGTTTTTATAAACTTACAAAGAGACAACAATACTCTCTATATTCTTATATTTGCCATGCAGAATTTCAAGATTCTGCCAATTTATAAGCCATCTTTATAGTGGATATGCTTTTAAAGTTCATTTTTTGGAATTCGGTAATAACACGTCTTGTTCTATTCCCAAAGTGACAGAAAAAGTACATTTAGTTCTAGCACAAACAATCACACCTGACCCTCAGGAATCAGCGTTGTCTGAACACATCTGGGCAGTGTCTTAAGAAGCTTTGGAGAAAAACACCTTAAGGATGCTGTTTGTTCTTTACCATATGGTCAAATAAAGCAGTTAAGATGGGAACACTCTTAAAACTATTAAATAAAACTATATAAATATAGTTCTGCATCAAAACCAGTCACGTAAGGTCAGGAGCATGCTGCGGGTCTCTGTTGTGACATTTTAAGTATAGCCATCATCCAGCAAGAAAACAAAACAAAGCAAAACATAACATAAAGACATGATTTATAGCAATGTGGCACATTCAGGGTGCACAGTAGGTCCTCTGGTCTGCCTGTGGATGCTAAGAAGGGCAAGTGAAGGTGGCAGAGAGGATTATGGGCCACAGTAGTGGCCCCATGGTGGCTCATAAAGAGGAGTTAATGGCTTAGTGTGAGTAAAAGAACTCCTGTGCCACAAAGGCAGTGAAAAGCGATGACTTTTATAGTGTGCTGACCTGCATGCTCCCGCTCTCTTCCTTGGCAGGGGTTAGCAAGACTTTCGCTTGGATTTATGGCAAATGAACCGCTGTTAATGACGCCACAGAAGTCTTCCTGCATGTGCCGTCTTGCAGTTAGCGGCGCATACTCCGTGTGAAGCCCTCACGTGTGGCTTCGAAACGTTCCCCGGCAGGTGCAGATATCTGTGGCGTGAAGAAACATGGCTCTTCTCGGGCAGAGAGAGACTGCTCAATGTCACTTTGAGGATGAAAACAAGATGATTGTGAGTGTTTGTGTGGCTGATTCAAAAACACACACATATTCATGTTGAAACTATACTATAACATAAACTATGGTGTCACTCTAGCTGTATCTTATTCAGTGAACCCTGTTCTGATGAAAGCGCATATGACCATCCTTCTGCATTCATCCTCTGATGAATACTGTTATTCACACAGCAACAGTTAAGGTTAATGGCCCATGTAAAATGCAGCGGGTATGTTTTTAGGGAATGAGATGGGCTGAAATTATCAAATCAATATGTCTTTGTATTTATTTATTTATTTATTGGGAAAACACAGCTCAGATTGTTTTAAGGTTCATTAACTTACAGTGTGTTATTAGTAACACTATTATTATTTATACCAAACTACTGTTCTAACCATGCTACTGCATTTCACCTTTATATAACATTTCTGGATAACACAGGAACTTGGAACTTTTGGAACTTTATCCTAAATTACATATAAATAAATAGTAATCGAGGCATGAAGGCTGTTTCAAGCATTCATAATGTGGTTACTGTTTTTCTATTCCAATTTATGTTTAATTTTGTAATCAAATTGCTACTTAAACTGGTAGAGTTTAAAAGACCATTCTCCTTTCTAGTATAGCAAACTGTCACTGAAATAAGAGACCACTCTTTTGCCTTTAATCACCATTTTTGCATGTATTGTGGCCATTCCAGTCTAGAATTTGTTGAATTTCAACAGAAAGATACCGCAGGAATGACAAAGTCATCTCACAGCAATAATGTGAAAGACTAACACTGTGTCTAAACCCATTAAAAAACAAGGCATTTGTTGTGTCGCGACACTTGCGTCCGAGAATGCAAAGATGTAGGAAAGTTGTGAAAAAACGTCAATTCATATTTGAACTGTAAAATGAATGTTAAAACATTGTGTTGTTTTAACATGAATATTAACTGTTTTTGTAGTATTCAAGACCTGCAAACATTGCATCTTTTCATTCCACTTTGTCCCATTTCAATTTTCTGTAAATGCAATTAAAAAGCACTATTTTCACTTGCAATTTGGGAGCAATGTTGTCACTAAACCACAGGATGAAACAAAAAATATTATTTCACTTAAACCCTATTAATAGTGAAAACAACAGTTTCTGCGGCTGTATATTTCTACTATCAAAGTCATATTTATCTCGATAGCTGTTTAGAGTTTACCTCAACCAAGAGTTTGCTTAAGTCCCATAACATAATCCCATCAATTCAAAGCACTTTTTACATTCTCACTGTGGACATCTGGTATGCAGACGACACCAACATTTATAATGAAATTGCCTGTCTCTACAACTTTGTAAACCCAGAGTTTCAATTACAGTATGAGACCACCCTGGTAAAAGTGAGTCCTCAGATTACTCCAAAAGCCAAAGCTGTGTCCCTGTTGCATTGCCTGTCGTGCATGGCTACACACAAAGTACGCAGTGACTTGTGCTTTAACACTGTCAAACAAGTGACAAAAACTGATGGGCCTTGGTTTAAAAGTTCAGAATTAACGCAAGAATCACAAAAACAAACATTTCCAGGCTGTAAATTTCAGGATAGATTTTTATTGGTGTACAGTTTTGCATGTGTGATTTAATTGCACGCAAATTTCAGTGCTCTTAAAAGGAATGGAAGGTCACTGTTACTATTAAATCATCTTACAGTTGTAATTTTTACATATAAGACATTCCCTTTGAAGCATCAAAGGGCTGTGCAAAATGGTAATGCAGGTCAGCATGGTGGTTTTAAATTGATTAAAAAGAGCCAGATAAACTTATACTGTTTTTGATAGAGATTTGAAACAATGTAGATGAAGAAGAGGAACTCAGTCGTGTCCTCTTTAATTAACCAATTGTTGCATTTAATATGTTCATGAGATTAAATGGTCATCATTTCCCATAGAAGATTACGGTTAAATAAGACTTAAACTTGTCTTTACATGTGAATGTTCATGAAACCTATTTAGCTAAACATTCATTGTAGGCTCAAAGTAAAATAAACAAATAAAACACACATCTGTTTACAATAGAAAAATACTTTAAATAATGAATTTTTTTATTTACATTTTTCACAAACAGCTGATACTTGCTAAAATAATGATAGTGAAGCTCGTTCAGATTTCACTCTTAGTTTCAACTCCATAACCTGCTGCCATAACAACCATCTGTACTTTACATCAGCATGATGATAAGCACTTGTTATGAATAAAGAGTAAATTTTCATTTTAATAAAGCTCAGACAGGATCTGAACATGACCCCACTGATATTATCAATTTGTTGTGTACGTTTTGATATTATTATTATATTAGATTTGTTTTACATAAATATGTATGCATTTTACAGAAGTCATCTAAAAAGTTCATGCAGTAAGTTCAATGCCTGAGGCTCACATGCCTTCTCATGGCCATGAATAAATCCTAATTTAGCAACGTTAAAAATAGTTTTCATAATAATGATAATATCTCATAACCTCTGTCATTTGTTTAACCGTGTTCACTATATGATAAATTCACTATTATAGTTTATTATACAGACCAGGAAAGAAAACAATTAAAAGACAATTTGCAGTGTTTCTCTCTAATCTTTATTTTCTGTTCATCATTAACAAAAGTTACTTCTTGAAAGTTACAGAACAAGAAAGCAGGCAAGGTTTGCTCAAGGCTTCTGCAGCTGATGTCTGGATCAACTAATTCTTTATCTTTAACATTTTGCATTGGCAGCCACTGGGTAGCTCTTCCCACTAGAGTCAGCCAATGCATATTTAATATCGCTGATACACATCCATTTTATTGGCGTGCCTTGAAAAGAGAACAAAGTTTTTTTGCTCCAAATAAAGGGGACAGACACCCCCATCTGAAAGCTTGGTCAAGTCAATTCAAGGAGAAATAACAGTGTGCTGAAGATTACTTATGTGGATGAATGCATCACAATGAATCATCCATATGTTGAGAGCCTTTGGGACATTTAGAACCATAAAAAAGAAATTGATTTAAAAAAGAATAGCAGGCGTTACAAGCACGTGCCATAATTCATATATTTATCTCACAGCCCTATAAAAGTACTGTCATCCTCTTCAATTTTGTTTCCATAGATGTGACATTCTTCTATTCTCTTCAGAAACTCTTTGCTCTGAAAGCGGAGCTCTGTTTTCGGTGTGCGTTTGTGCATCTGCGCCCTCAGGCCGGTGTAATTAACCCTCTATCGATTAGCCTGTGTGAACCCCGCGGCGAGGTGCTTCGTGATAACCGTGTGTTGCTTGGCGTCTCTATGTGCTCTCAATTCATATTTAATCGATATTCCATTAAAGCTGTGTTGCTACAGAAGCCCAGAGTGATCTGAGGGAGGGTGTTAAAGGCAGCTCTGTTGCCTTGTTTTCGTTACAAAATTCAGTGTACTTTGGTCTGTCCGGTTGTTGTTGAGGTGGACGGGCAGACGAGGGGGCGTTTACTCTAGTGTCGAGGTGACAGAGAGGATAGTATTGGTTGGTCAACTTCTAAGGCCATCGATTAGGAGTTTTGCTGTCAGTGCTGTGGCCTTTGTCTGTCAGCGGTGACAAATTAGTTCCCTGTGGTAAATATAAAGCCCTGGCAGACACCTGGAGGCAACGTTTGCAGATATCAGAGGGCGTTTTGCTGTGCTAACTGATTTTCATTCGATATACGGCACACAGGGGTGTGGACAACCCAATATCATCCGTAAGGGAGTAAAAGAGCATTGTTTTTAGTGTATGTGCCTCTACTACTGTATCCTTAATGCCAGACAATCTTAGTCACCCTTTCATTGACCCTTTTAATTCTCTTCAATCTGATACATTCATCACCTGTTTCTATGACAGAATTGCATCCATTTTGCAGATATTATCATTCCTTTAATCTATGGCCTATATATGGTAGCTCTCCTAACAGGAGCTGACCAGTAACAGTTGCTCCTAACAGCCCCGCACAGGACAGAGATGAGAAGAAGCAGTTTGCTAAATGATTAAATGCCCCTCGCTGTACAGAATATAGAACAGCCTGTTCAAAACAGGAACGCTGGTGCAGTACAGCACCGCAGATGAATATAAATCAAGCTGTTTTCCGAGCAAAGTGCATTATCAAACAAATGGCATGACAATTTGATCAAATTGTGCTTTAAAATTGTAGATTAAAAGGCATGTGAATTTATGCTTTGTGTGAGGAATCTCAAGACAAGATATAAGTCATGATTCACTGACAATCTTCATCTGAAGTGGGCGGATAACTGCTCGACTAGATAATTGAGTAAGTTGAACTTCAGAACTTAGGCACATGTTTAGTTACAAAATGTTTAGTTCTGTTTCTTGATTCTGATTGGTTGTGCTGTGTTTTAAGCCTTTGTAAAATTCCCCAAAAAACACACAGCTGACTGCCTTACATAAGTATCCAACATAGTGTCAAGCCAGTCCGTTGCATAGGCACGGAATTGGGAATCTAATGATTCTTGTTCATGGACACGAATTTCCCTCTCTTTTGGTGTCAGTCATCACAACCTTTTTTCATGTTACATGATTGCCAGTCTCTTAGTAGACAGTATTTACCTACCCAAGAAACAGCTAAAACCAGCCTAAGCTGGTCGGCTGGTTTAAGATGGTCTATCAGCTTGGTTTTAGCTGGGGAAGCTGGTTGGTTGTAGAGGGGTTTTGGCCCCTTTTTAGCTGGTCAAGCAGGTTTTAGCCGGTCAGGCTGGGACCCACCAGCTAAAACCAAGTAAACACCTGCTTGTCCAGCCTAAACCAGCTACTTCTATCTTAAACTAGCTTGAACCTTCTTGCCAAATTTCCTGCCTAGCTAGGCTGGTGTCGGTGCGTTTCAGTGTGACCAGCTAAAACCAGCTTGACTTGCTAATACAGTGACCAAAACCCCTCTAAAACCAGCCAGCTTCACCAGCTTAACCAGGCTGAGAGTCCAATTTAAGCTGGTTTTAGCTGTTTTTTCAGTAGGGTACCTTTTGCTTGAAGCAACATGTAAAAATACAGACAGGATTTTAATTTATGAATGCCTAGAATTATTTTGTCCAACATCTGTTTTAAACATATAAGATCCAATCAAATGTCAAGGAGGCCTCAGGAGCCAAAGAGTCTTTGAAAGTGTGTGAAGAATTTTGCAGTCACAGAACTCTGTTTCCTCAACGAGAGGTCATTTAGAAAGTTGTTAAAGCTGCAATAAGATGTATTGGAGTTCAGGTGGGTCTTCTCAACTTGCGAAATTGAATTTTACAATATGAATGAATTAATAACGAGTCATTTATCAAGCATTTACATAGTGGCTTTTTCAATATTAATACCATCTGAATAAGTTATTAACAGGAACTTGTAAAAATGATTCTGGGAGCCTCACTGCCATTGTTAAATATCAAGGAAAAACATGGAAAAACTTATGTTGAACGATTTTTATGGTTGATGTTACGTCTGCAATATTACAGGTGTCTCTAAAGATAGAAATGAGAGAAAATGCAAGTGAGAGAGAGTACAGAAATAGGAAAGAGAGAACAAAATGGGACCATGTACATTATATGAACATTTCCTCAGGCCATTTGTCACACCAATGATACAGCATTACCTCCAACCCCAAAAAAAGGCTGCGGGCCAGCAAATGATGTAGCTGCAGCCGATGCTCGAGGCTAGAGACAAAGAGTTCTAGCAGAAACATTCTCACAGGAGAAAGCCGAGAGAGAGAAAGTGAGCTCTTGAAGAACAAGCTTGCTGGTCTCTCGCTCGGACACCTTATCCACAACTCTCTTCGTAATGCACAGAAGACATTTACTGTAGTTGGCCAGATCAGGGCTGTCAGGCTGTCTGGAGATTCAAGTCCTCCTTGACAAGGGGGACAGGAGGTGGGGATTCGGATTTAATGTGGTTGGGTTGTCAGGGATGGCATCTCTGGCTTATCGCCCGGACGTCGGCTGCAGGTGACGCGGACGACAGTAATGAAAGTCTTACTCTGGCGGAGATGAGGCCATCAGAGCTTAAAGTCAGACCTTTATCTGATTGAGAAGAGAGCTAGAATGTGGAAGAAAAATTCAATACGTAAGCTACAGGACACAGGGTGCTATCTAGTCTGTATATGAGTTTAAGGTTTTTACACGAAACCAACAGTGAGTAACAGTTCTTCACATTTGTCGCAGCCGTCAAACTAAATAATGTGGCGGGCAGAGAAATTACATGTACAAAAGTCACAGTTCACAAGCCCCGGAGGGGAATTTATTGAGAAAACGACCCGTGGCCGGTAGGGACGAGGTGAGTAAAGGTTCCGGGCGAGGGTGCAGATCTGTGGGGCAGTGAATGGTGGCTCGCATGTTCGTTTGAGATTCCACGGGAGCTTTCGGTCGTCAGTCCTCCGAGCCTGTGGTGCAACAGAAGAGATACACGTTAGATAACTCATGTCTTGGAGTCGTAGCTCACCGTGTTTTCTGTGGCGCTGGCTTTTATGCTGGCCGAGATGAGGGGCTGACGACCGGCAGCTGTGCCTCGTTAATTTCCTCCGTTCCCAGCGGGTCACATGGGCATTTGTGTCTTTTGCCATGGCCATCCACTGGAGCTATGCGTGGTCTGTCATCAGTGTGAAACTTCGTCCCAGTAAATAATATCGGAGCTCCAGGACTGCCCACTTTATGGCCAGGGCCTCCTTCTCGACGGTGGCATATCGGGTTTCGGTGGGGGTGAGCCTCCGTCTGATATATAGCGGGGCTATTCAATTGGCAGCCCGCGGGCCAAACCCGGCCCACAAGGTTATTTGTTCCGGCCCTTCAAGTAGCTTAGTATGAAAAAGACATCTCTAGAATAAATTTAGTGCAGTTGGACAACGGACCGTACAGTTATGAAGTGACACGCGTCTGTTCCATTTAGCACAACTAGCTGCACTCGCAGCGCAGAACAGGAGTCACGTGACGTTAGGCGATTGGCACCTCTCACCTGTGAAACGCGTCGACTGACAGGATGATGACAGATGAGAATTTTGAGTCTTCTGTTCGTTTCTTCCTTAAGTTTTAGTTTTTTAGAAAAAATCAGGAAATTCAGCAAATAATTAACATTAACCCTACTGCAGCCTATGTCTCTTTTTACTTTGAAAAAAAGAAAAGTTGATGCAGAAAACAGGCAATTCAACAGCGAATGGACAGAGAAGTATTTGTTTACATGTGCTAGGCCCGTATGTTTACTCTGCAATGAGTGCATGTCCGTGTGTAAAGAATATAACTTGAGAAGACATTTTAGGACTAGCCATGCTAACTTTGACACCACTTTCCCACTGGGCTCAGATGCTCGCGGCAAAACATTTTTGGGGCTATCTGCATGTTATGAGAAAAGACGTCTTACCCTGTATGGCGCTTGTTCTGAACAAGAGAGAGCTACGTCAGCATGCTTACGCGTGCTTATCCACAATGGCTTAGTAAAGGAAATGCATTGAGACGTTATCGTGAACTAGAGGACAGTAATAGAACTTGAGGAGAAACTTGATGTGTTTAAAATAAAGCTCAGACTTTTTTCTGCCGATCTTTGTCCTGGAAAAATTTTCCACTTCCCAACATTGCGTACATCAGGTCAAATTACAGAGGTGATGACGGATTTTATAGTCGCATTGAAAACCAACTTTGCCGCTAGGTTTGATGATTTTACTATCCCCATAGAAGTGAGTAAATGTGTTACGGACCCTTTCTGTGTGAATGTTGAGGGAGATTTAGCTTCAAAAGCAAAGGAGCTGGTTGTGTCCCTGGATGAGGCGTCTTTACAACTTGTTGTAAATTCAGTTGTCAGGTGACCTGCGGCAGGTTCAGGTGGCAGGTTCTGAGAAGTTTTGGACACATGAAGTAACCCAGGAGAAATTCCCTAAGGGTCTTGTCATTTTTGTCCTCACAATGTTTGGCTCCTCTTACACGTGCGAGTCTTCATTCTCACACATGAATGCATTAAAACAAGGAATCGCGCATCCCTCACAGCCCAGCACATGCACCACTTTATGCGTATTGCGCTAACAACATACAGTTTACACCCAATTTCACTGCTCTTGCGAAATCTAAGAAATGTAATTTCTCTCATTAATGCAGCCTAAATGTTTGCCAATAATTGCTGTTGTAGTTTAAAAATGTACTTTGACAAAAAATACCAAGAAACAATGTTATTTTCCATATTGTGAACTTTTTGTTATGTGCACTTAAGTCTCAGTTAAATTAGTTAAATTATAAATGAGTTTTAATCTGTTTGTAAAACAAGCCTATTGTAAATTGCACTGATATTGTTATGCAATTTTAAAATACAACACTTAAATACTGTATGTTTGTTGAAAATGTCTATTGTACAGTACATTGCACTTTGTTGTGCAGTTTCAAAATACAACAGGAGCATGTTCAAATGTAGGAAAAGCGTACTGCATGATCAGTCTGTCACAGTTAGGAACTTTAAATCACGCACTCATATTTGTCTTTATTTCACAAAATAATTAAAAGCTCATGTGGACATCACGACACGCCCTTGAGTCATGTTTGACTGAGTAGAAGTAGAGCTAATTAAACCTTTCGGAGAGAACACAGACAGAAAAGAAGGTGTATGTGTCAGCCAGTGCTTCCTCTATTCCGGCTCCAATTAGCTTTTGGGGATGGCAGGATGAGACTGACTCCGACGGCAGGCAAGCCGGACTGCAGGTGGCTTTGCTGTCCTCACCTTTCTTCCTGTGTGTGGGCAGCCAGCCATCTCATTACCACACACAGACCATCCTCAAGTTTCTCTGTCTTTCTTCTATTTTTGTGCTACTCTTGTTTTCTTATGCTGCGCTACTATTTCTGCTTCTTCATTCACCTTCACCATTAAGACGTTACCATTGAGTGATCTATAGATGTCTGGGTCTGATCACAGGAGCAAAACATCCACAAGACAGTCTAGCAGTTAGAGCAGAGATGGAACCATCAGTGTCTCGTTGGAAATAAAGTGAAAACTCAACATACATATTGAGATCTTCATAAGATTATTTTATGAATCAGCTGCTTATTTGTAACACACTCCAGCTAAAGCTCACTTTAAATGAATATGTCACGGCAAACATGTAGAACATTTGCTGCAAGGCCATCAGATTAAATGATGACCTATTTCCACACAAAAGCAGACCGGGAGTCCGCTGTGTTATGTATTTGGAGCTAATCTAAAGTCTTCATTTTGTGAAGGGGTTGGTTGGAGTTCTGGATAGTAAACGCAGCTACGAATAAAACATGGTTATGATTATAAACCTGAAGCTATTTTTATTGCTGAAGGCAGTTTGAATATTAATGCTCATAACCAGTTGTGTGTTCTCCGACCCTCTGATGCAGTCATGTTTCTGCCTGGATGTCTTTGTGAAACATCAATCCGGACCTGACATGACACATCCCTTGTGGAAACCGCTCTAGGGGAACAAACTCTTACGAAAGCTCTGCTGAGGATATGGATGACCTTAAAACAACCTAAAACTAATTTCATTATCACAACATGAAGGGTATTTTCAAAAATGAGTCATAATATAGTGTCGTGTGTGTGTAATATTTAATGAACATTGATGTCAACAGATATTTAGAAGTTCTGATATGAACAGTACCTTTGACACATATTATAAATAAAGCACATTTATATGAAAAAAAACTCATATCAATGACAGAGAGTCACATCAGTGGCATTTCTTACAGATGGCAATTGTAATGATTTCTTTTCAGATGTTGAAATTGATGTTTTGGGATTTGACAGTGTTAATAATGTTATTTATTTAATCTTGTTCAAAGTGTCCCAATTGTGCAGAACGCAGTGTTTACGCACTGTGCGTAAAAGTCCGCTCGTGAGTCGTGATGCTGAGGTGATCAGCGCTGCATGTCCCCGGTAAAAACAGAAATAGCAGACGAATGACAACCGTTATTTCATTGAAACGAATAAACTACTAGACAGCTTCCCTAGGCTGCATTTAACTCCCATGGGGGTGTTCACAGAATACGCGTTCTTGCGTTTAAACAAAACTACGGAGCGCAACAGAATGGAACAAAACGCGGGTGTCTAGAGACGTCACGCATTGCGTTAAAAACCCAGAGGTGTTCGTGCGTATAAAGTTAGAAGCGTCAAAACTGTCAAGAAGCGAATGTTTACACAGAATCTCGCTTTGTAAATACGCTGTTATGATCATCTCTGTAGGTGTGTTCGATCAGAGACATACATGGACGCTCACGGTACATTGAGCGCTTTGGCTAGATGGCCATACGTCATTGAGTCCACCACACTGTAGAGGGCGAGACTACCCTACACATAGGCCTACGAATAAAAATCTGAGCTGTTTCTGGTTTAAAGTTAGACAAAGTTGACATTTCTTATCAGATTTCAGTGAATACAGACATGTCCTGGTTTATGTTAGGCTACTTGTAATCTTCATATTTAGACTTGTTGGCCATATTTACTAGGGGCATTTATAACTATGGATGCAGAATTTTTAGGCTATGTCTGAAACAGGCATTATATTGTTTCGTAACACAAATTATTGTTAAGTGCATTATTTGTGTACTTGTTGGGTCACGTCACAAGGAAATGATGGCAAATGTGGTATATCTGTAATGTATGAATACGAAATAAAGTAAGTTCATTCTATTTCAGATGTGATCTCATGTAGGTGTTTGGCTTAGATATACATTACCTGTACATGGACTGTATCATTTCTTAAATATGGAAAAGTGAAAAACAATGCACACAATGCATCGGTTACTAAATACTGTGCTGTTATTTATGTTTCAGCCTTGTTTAATGCATGTGTGTTTAGCGAACTCATTCTCTTGTTTTCTTGTATCTGTGCACTAGCAAAGGAAAGGTCATGGGAGTAAGCTTGAGCAAATGCACGTACAGCTTGGATGTGCAGTGAGTCGTTTTAGATAAAAGCGTTTGACAAATGCATGAATGTAAATGAACGTTCGCTCATGTCAGTCGTGATGTAAGCTACGACCCTGTCTTCTCATATGCAAGTCTTCATCAAGACATTTAACGCATCTGTGAGTCTTTTTCAAAACATTTACTGATTTGTGCTCAACACATATGAGGAATGTGCATGAATTCATAATTAGAGATTCCAGTTGAGACTGAAGCCTTTTCCAAACATCTGTTTCAAACTTGGCTCCGCAGTCAAAGTTAATTAATCTTCTTGTATCTCAGGTGATCGTGGTAGCGTATCGAGACGCCGTCGTCTCGCTGTATCATTTGCCTACAGATAATGAAAGCAAATTGAATATACTCCTTGAGGAAAGTTATAGCAAGAAGTAACAAGAGCCTTTCGGTAACCTGTTTTGCATCGGAAGTCTTCAGGGATCATGATTTTAATTTACTCATTTTACGCCACAGAATTACAGATATTCTCCTTGTATCACAAACTGCAATGCAAATAAACAGGCATGCTATGAAAATAGCATTGATTGTATTAGTATTACAGAATGGCTCCTTCACATATGGCCACAACTCGCTTTTGCTTTGCAATAGTTTATATTATAAGAAAACAAAATTATTATTTGTGATGGAATGCAAAACTATTACAGAAATTAAATTCCCTCCCTGTTCTCTTAAGGGCTCTATATTGTCATGTGAAATAACAAGTTTATGTTTTATTGACAACATTTCACATTATAAGCATAATTGCAAATTACAGCTTTTTGCAAGTGAGCATGGCAAGTAATGATGCCCTTTGCGACCACATACTTACAAGTTTATTCAGTGATAAACCAAACACAGACAAATAACTACTAGACGGACAGATTGATTTAAACAATGTAAATTATGTAAGACGCTTAGTAACTACTTCAAATTATGAAGATCTGAATGTGATCTCACTAAAAGAAGGAAGGTAACTAAACTAAAACCTTTAACTGAAATGTCTACACTGAAAAAAGTCAACTTAAAAGAAGAGTTCAACCAAAAATTTAAATTGTGTCATAATTTACGCACCCTCGCGTTGTTCCAAATCTGTATACATTTCTTTGTTCTGATGAACATTGGGCTTGAATGTAAATATATAATAAACTTGACTTAAAAAATCTAGATACATTTTATATAACTAAACAAATCTAGTTCAACCAATTTTAGGTTCATTTTATAAGTCCGTTTAATATCATTTAAATTCAAATTCAATTTGATGTAACTTAAACACTAGTTCAAAAGCTGCCTTAATTGTTTAAGGTGAAATATGTGATTTTTTTACAGCGCAGAGGGATAACTTGTATTAAATTATTGCTGTTTAAAATGTTGGTTGATGGCATGGTGGTGGTGTTATGAACCGTGACGTTTGAGCCTTGGCCCTCTGCGCATAAACCAGGACTAGGCCTTAGTTAAATTAGACATTTTAAGTTGCTTTTATAAGAAAACAAAGTCACTGACATATTTGAAGATATTTTAGGGACATTTTTGTTCAGACATCAAACATTTATTTTAATCTGGACTTCGTTTGTGAAAACGGGCCTCGAAAGTGGTCTGAAAGTGTAGTCTACCTGACTAGATTTTTACTGAAACTTCTGTAACTCCCTTTTTTATTGAAAATAAGTTACTGAGTCATTCTTCATTCATAATTTTTGTAGGTTTGTATGCCTTAAAATTCTTTCATTATGTCTCCTAGATATTTGCTCCCCTCTGTATTCCAGCCCTTCAGTTATTGTTCGTCTGTTTATTAGTGCATCTTTGTTTGCAATCACCTCATTTTTTCCCAACCCTGCATACCGTTGCAAAAGGGAATAGAGAGATGTCTTTGAGGATGAATATATGCCACAGTCTGCTTACTAATGGGAGACACAAATGCAATAACACAGTGCCGTGATAAATACGCGCTCTAATGTTTTTCTGTGTAATCTACAAAAAAATGCCTCCTACCCTGACGTTCCTTTCCATATATTATTGCAGCCAAATGTAATTTTGAGGCAAAAAGGTGTTTCTCTGTCTTGTTGTAATTATAATGGGACTGTGGCATAGCACAATTCAATATCTGTGATTGACAGAAGGAGTAAAGAGGTTTTTGTGCTAAAAACGCAAAGTGAAAACGTAGAAGTTTATCTGGGACGATGCAAAGAGCATTCTCCCCCAGAGATGTCTTGTGGCTCAGCCAAAGCTTTGATCGTAACACCCTTCGTACCCTCTTGTGCTGACCTTGTGCACTCTGTATCAATGTCTTTTCCCATTTGCCTCTTTCAACAAATCTCTCTTTAACTGGGTTTCTTCTGAATTGGGATCAAGGCCACTTTCACTTGCTTGATGTTTGCAGGTCTGTAAAATTGAACTGACAGTCTGGACAGTTTGAAGAGAGTTGGTAAAAAGCCCATGGGAGTTTGTGTTTTCAGCGACTAACAGCTAGCCTTACCTTTGACTCTTTTGAAATGTTTTGTAGTAATGTTTGTAATGTGAAAAATGTTTATAATAGTATGTAGTAAGGTTTATAATGATAATAAAATCAGACCGATAAAACATGTTAGACTTGTGGCTATTGAACATACTTTTTTTGATTTGCACTGCAAGGACATCTATCATTTTCTTATTAAATAAACACACCAGAAAAGTGTCAAAGTTAAAGAAGCTTTAACTAGTGTAAAGTATAGGCTTGGTACATGATAATTCTGAAAACAACAACAGCTAAATTTTACCTGGTTTTTAGCCGACAGTATTTAAAATAAAAGCATTTGTCCACTTTTGTCTTTTGTTTCAAGCTCAGAATAATCTATATTAATACTATATACTGTATATTCTTTATATCGGCCATTATATCGATTATCGGCTTCCAATGCTAAAGAATTATCAGTCATCGTTATCGGCCAAAATGTACATATCTATGCATCCCTAAAAAAAATGTTCCAGTTAAAAAAAATATTTCACTGAACTATTATCCCTCTTTGACAGCAATATTTTGCTTTAAACAGCAAAAATAAAATCTACGTTTATTGTTTAATAAGTTTTGAGCATTTGGGTTAGCTAGTAGCCTATATCTTTAGAGAGCAGGACTGGAAAAAAACGATGTGCATCGAATTCAGTTACTAAATTTGTCTATCTGTGTAAATCTAGCAAAATGTCTAACATTGCGATCTTTTAGTAATTTTACATGCCTTAAATTATATTACCTACGTTTGCATCTGTCGAGCAGAATTTGTTTAATACAGTAACTGAGCAGGTACCTGACACACAGTTGTTGTGTACATGTTATTTAGTTCAATTAGTCATTGCTTTCAGTTTCCAGCTCTGTTGTTGAAATGACAGTAAAAACAGCATTAGCTAAATGATCAGACTTTAATCCTTATAAGAAGCATTCATTACATTCAGCTCATGAAAATGTATATCCTAACTCTGTAGTGTAGTGAAAAGCACCATGAACACTCAACGGCCACTTAGCTGCTTCCATTTCTGTTAAAGTATTTAAAAGCGCTGAATGCCGTGTTGATCCACACAGCAATGTTTTGTGTGCAATACAGGTGTATTCGCTGCACATCATTTTCACCCACAGCGGTTTATTGTTAAGGACTTTGTAATTGCATAATGAAGCTGGGCAGAGAAGGAAAAATAACAGCTGTTATTATGGTCCGGGTTGCCAGCCACTAGGTGCCACCCAACGCGTGTTGTTTTTTGTGCATGTATGTGTTTTTGACAGATGGGTCATTTGGCTGCATGGCTGCTGAAAAACCAACCAACAGTTTTGGCTGTGACTCTGCATGTTGTCACTACTGACATTTTCATCATTCCAGAATGCTAGCTCTTGAAATGACCCATGATGCTTTTCTCGTAGAGGTAAATCCTATGGTGTCCTGTTGTGAAGGGATGCAGAGAAATAACTCTTCGATGTGGTCATGCACCATTGAGCCGTGATGGCGAGTTTTTGTGCTCGTCCAAAGCTGGCAGTGACCCATGCGGGAGGCCAGGATCTCAACGGTTCCCAGGTGAGGGGCTGCGATATAAAAACGCATTCTTCTAAACCTCAGACTCATGTTTATCTTCTTGTTGTGTATGTGTGATAGCTGCCACTTGTCAAGTATTTGAGATCTTGGTGGACTTTTTGGAATGGTTTCATCTCCATGGGGATGCAAAAACAAACCTCGTTTACGGGTATGCGTGGAGTGAAGCTGTAGTAAACAACTTCCAATAAAGTATTGCTTTAGTTTGCTGCACCCTCCATAATCTACAACTGAGAGATATATATGTGTATACATATATATATTGCAGTACTTGGACTATGCTGTGCAAATTGCATTTAGTGCTAAATTTCTTGTGAGTCTTGCGCTAAAGTGGCGCAGACAGCATGTGTAAATAACAAATGTTATTAGTGGGCACAATTTATTCCAGTGAGTGAAATCCTCATTAAAGAGTCTGTCCAACTCTACAGTCACCAATTCACAAAATTGACCCCAGGTAATGTCTGATCCTTACAGCAATGAACCTGTTAACTGTCGGAGCCCTTTTTGAGCAGACACATGAAAACGCATGTTGGAACTAAAATGGCGGTAACTCATGAATTCTTTGGAATACAGACTTACGGTTGGGAAAAAGAAAAGTCTTAAAAAACAAACAAATCACACACACACACACAAAAAAAATTAAAGGTATGTTTTTTAGGTTTATTTAAAAAAATAAATACATTTTTTTTCTGTTTTTCTTTGATTAAAAATACGGGTTGAAAAAGGATAACAAAAAAATTTAAACACACTCTTTATAAAAAAGAATCAATTACTCTCCCTACATAAATTATTTAAAAAAACACCAAATAAATCTGTATTCCAGAGTCCTAGACCTTTCCAATGATATACAGTTTGTCATGATTCGATTAGAAATTACATGCACAATATTGAAGCAAACTTAGGTGTTCCGTATATGGAACGGGTGACAGTTAACAGGCTACGAGTCATAAGAACAGGTTTAATGAAAGAGTTTAACTTTCAGCCAGGTACACACTTTTCTAATTTTTGCGACTATCATACATGCCTTAAGATTTTTAGAGCACCTTAACAAAGAAAGTAAGATGGCAGGTGTGCTAATAAATTCACAGTCCTGCAAATGTTGCGTGAGCAGAACTCCAAGCCTTCCGTTACTCACCTTCAGGTCGTAACAGAGTATCACCGCGTTTCCTCCAATGAAACGACGGCAGTTATTACATGCACTGCTGCACGACCCTGAATTCCTCAGACAACGGGATTAATTATAATGAAGGACAAAGAGAAGCTTATCTCTGCTATTGTGTGCTCGCTGTCAATGCATGAGTGTAACTGAAAGAGCCAAAAGAAAATGCTCTGTATGAGTTTTCGAACTACACATTACATGGTGTAGTATGTTTAATATGAAGGGTAAGACAAACATCAGCTGTGCTAGTTTAAAGTATAATGACCTGCATCCTGCAATGTTAACTAGATGCCACTTCTTAACTTAACATGTAAGTGTAGTTTTATTTATACTTGAGTTAAAAGGATCATCGAACACACACATTGATTTACATCCGTCACTCAAATTTATCTGCACTTCTGTCGAACGGAAGATCACACAGATCCAGATAAACAGCATTATGATTTGGTTCCAGCTTTCTGTTGGGTCTTGCAAACTGAAGTCCCCTGCTGGTTACGCAATGCATAAATATTTCATTGGCAAAGTTTGGGCTTGAACAGAGCGATAAGAAAGCAGAGGCTGCTCTGCCTTGTCACTGGATTGAAGTGTGTGCATTCCACGAAAGATTTAAGCTGTGGCGTGGGTTTCATTTGAACATCACTGCAAGAACGGCATGCCTACGAAGGACAGATCTTTCTAGTCAACATGTAAAGTACCCAACCACCGTCTGTTTTGTTTTTACTTGCCATGCATGGCAGGGTTTATCTGTGATAAATTATACCACAATAAAACTAGCATGGATGTTTTAATAGGACAATACTAGAACATTCCTGTACCATTATAAATCAACAAAGTTGTGACAGTAAGTATAGTTCAAAACTCTTGCAGATGCTTCAGTTATAAATCAACAAAGCTGTACACTACAGTATGTAATACATAGGCATTGCTCCCTTGTGGTGTATATTGAGCGTTCAACTTTCAAGTATTGTAACTGGCACAGTATCTGGCCAATCAAAATTATTTAAAATCAGTGATGCTTTTCGCTTTGATTCTAAAACGTATTGTGTGTGTCAGGTCAACGTCAGTGCTTTTTTTATGTCACCCCAAACAGACGTGAAACATAAAACATGCATCTGTGAATTAGACATCTTTTTTTGTCAAACTCACTCAATAGGACTGATTTTCATTAGAATAAGACTAAGTGTTTCTAATTTGCTTTTATGCATATAATGGAGTGTCTGTGATTGGTTTACTTCTGCAAAAAATATTTGCATTTATTAGGTAATACGAAATATGTGACCCTGGATCACAATTCCGTAAGGCATAAGTAGCACAGGTATATTTGTAGCAATAGCCAACAAAAATATTGTATGGGTCAAAATGATACATTTTTCTGTCTTGCCAAAAATCATTAGGATATTAAGCAAAGATCATGTTCCATGAAGATATTTAGCAAGTTTCCTAAGCGTATATAGCTAAGCGTTATTTTTGATGCAGTTGATGCTGAAAAATCGTGAACAAAACTGGCCGGAAACACGGCTACAAACATCACTCGCTGCTGCCCGCTCTTTGTGATTTACACACTCAAGTTTGGTATCTATGTAAAGCTTAGAATTTCAGCTTTCAGGTTCTTCTACTCTACATAATGTTATTACAGCGATAAGCCAATAGAGAGCGTTGTAACAAATCTGTTTCTTCGTAGCAACGGCTTGCTACAGCGCCTCTGATGGACAACTTTAAAGGTGATTTTCTCAATATTTAGATTTTTTGCACCGTCAGATTCCACATTTTCAAGTATCTCGGCCAAATATTGTCCTGTCTTAACAAACCATGCATCAATAGAAAACTTTTTTTATTGAGCTATCAGATGATGTATAAATCTCAATGAAAAATTCACAGCAGCAATAATTTTTCTCAGTTGTTTATTTGATCAATTCACTGCAAGATTTTATTCTGAGTGGTGTGATGTGATACAATGCAGTTGAGGCATCCTGTGATATCACATTGACACATATTCAAAGTATTTATTTTTGTCCAGTAATTTTTCAATGAGCAATCATTAAAACACTTGTGAGTCCGACCATGGACTGGGCAATGCCTAAAATTAATAAAAACATTTTTTTATTCAGGTCATGTGAACAAAGAGTGTTACATTAACTGTAATAATGGTCACATTTGCTAAATTCACATTTTGTTGAGGTAAAAAGCTTTTTGAATGGGAGTGCTTCAGGTGTGCAGAAATCAGCGATCCTGACAGATGTCATATTGTGTAAAAACACGCTCTCAGCAAGGCATTTAAAGATAAAAGAGTCATTTCAGTCTACAATGAAGCGAGTCTCTTGTTGAATAGCAGCACTAGGCAGAAGTTAAGCTCTGAACAACACTCGGTTCCATTAGCGCATCAGAGGAGAAACTGTGTGCGTTTCTTTCATCAAGTTAATGAACTGCAGTTCTCATTAGCATTTCAAATCGTCTGCATCTCAACAAATTAGTACATTGCTTTAAAGTCATTTTACGTCCTGATCTACAACTACACGCTCATTCGCATACCTAAATATCTCATGTGAAAAAACTAGACATGATAAAACGAAGATATGGCTGAAACATTAAATTATATTTCCTTAATATATATTAGTAGTCACTGCTGAGGATGTTTTGACACAAAATCTCATTCTTCTGGTTTTTCTTTAATATACGGATTTTGGCAGCAACCAAGCCCCTTCGAGTCATCTCAGGTCTCCTTCATCTCACAGCTGGGAGATTGAGCTCTTCTATTTGCTGCCATCCGTGTACCTCCAAAGGTTTTGCCGATGTAAGGCACGTGTGAAACAATCAGCCCTTAGGAACCTTGACAGCATCGGCTGTATATGCTGCCTGGTGACCATTGACTTTTCTATATGAAAACATAGTGAAGGGCAGGTGGCGGATTGATGCTTTGAATATCGTGAGTTCTTCTCTTTGACGTCGCGGTCTGTCCTTTACGTTCAATTTAATTAGGTTCACGGGGTTGTCGAGCTCATCACAGAGAAAACAGATCATGATATTCAGCAAAAGTAGAACTGAAAAAGTTCGCAATGATAAGGTGGTGAAAGAGGTGATGCGGGTATCATTAAACTAATAAAGTAAAAACTTTATAGAAGTGCAAAATTACAGAAGTTTCTAAACTAGTTTTAAAATAAGAAGCCTTTGGAAGTCATTAGACAGGTAATATCAGTCACAAGCAATTTGACAGAAGTACATCACATAAGATGTTTTTCAAAGTTGTCTCCTCCACTTAGAGGAATGATTCACCCAAAATGAAAATTGTCTCTTCATCCAGCTTTAATCCTCCTAGTAGCATGGCCTTGTAAACTAACAGGACTGTTTAGCGTGTTGAAAAAAATGTTTTAATGCTCTCCTACTTGTAAGTTGCTTTGGATAAAAGCGTCTGCCAAATGAATAAATGCAATGTAAATGTGATTTACTCACCCACAAGTGGTTCCAAATCTGTAAAAATGTATTTGTTCTGATGAACACTGCGTAAGATATTTTTAAGAATGCTTGTAACCAAACAATTCTTAACCACCATTGACTACCATAGTAGGAAAAATTGCTATATAAATGTCTGAACACAAAAGAAGATATTTTGAAGAATGTATAGAAAGCAAACAGTTCTGGAGCACTTTTGACTACTAATTTATCCTACTATGGTAGTCAATGGTGGCCAAGAACTGTTTGGTTACAAGCATTCTTCCAAATATCTTTCTCTGAATTCATCAAAACAAATAAATGTATACAGATTTAGAACAACTCGAGGGTGATTAATCGAAGGCAGGATGTTTATTTTTGGGTAACTGTCCCTTTTACTCAGATTCCTTGTTGTCCTGTAAAACCGCTAGTCTTTTGGTTTACCCTGATGTGTTTCCATTGGTGCAGCTCTATACTTCAGGGTTAGTCAAATGGCGGTCATCTTTACCTACTTTATAACGATTGACGTCTTATAAAGCTATTTGATCGGTCTGTTCAAGGACTTGATGTAATTTAAAACATTACAATCGGCACATGCGATAGGTCGAGTTCCAAAACGCGTCTTGTGCCCTTGAAAGTAACTACTGGAAGGGTACTACACCACGTGAACTGTTGTCTCAGATAAGGGAATATATGTTGTTTTTATTACTGTATTCACATATTTCAGCTACAAAAACCGCTGTTCTTCTCCCTCCAGAACTTGCACTTAAAAGGATCTGCCCTTCTAAGCATGTGTGGCACATGAATGCGATTGACATTCACCCAAGATGCGATAATAGTAATAATATATATTAATAATATATAAGACACCAGTTTAACGTCTGAAGGGGCAGGGGTTACTTTTGTGCAGAATGTATTAGCGTTTTTTACTTTTATGAATTAGATTTTCTACAATTCAACCAAATATCTTCATAAATATCTTCTTGAAAAATAGTAGTACTGGGGGACTGGGGGTGAGTAAATTAACAGCAATTTTATTTTGGAGTAAACTAAGGCATTAAGGAAAATAAATTAAAATTTAAAAGACAATATCCCTATTAATTAAATATCATGAAAAGCCACAAATACTGGATGCAATATTTGTGTGCATGTTTTAATATATGACCTAACAGCAACAAAACAGTATTAAAGGAACATAATGCCATTAATAACAGAAATAGAAAATATCAGAAGAAATTATGATATGGTAAAAAAACTCACCAGCATCCTATTTATACTTTTGGAATCTGGCCCTCAAAGAAAAGTAGTTGAAGACCTGTGGTATACTGTCACTCTTTGTGTCCTAACACTGTTATTCTTTATTTACAGGGAGTCAACGCTGTCAATTTCACCATCATTCAATGTTTTATAGCATGACTTTGCGACCCCACATAACGGTCAGTCTTCACAATAAATACTGTATTACAACATTACAGCAGCCTGAGCTTGTGAATAAAATAGTTTCCAGATGAAAAAGAATCAGCAATATCATAAGAAGTCTGATATCTGTGGTGGAAGTTTTGTTAATCAAAAGATCCACCTCGGTGTGTGATGATTTTATTACCAGACGTTTCCAGGTAGTTTAAAAAGATGCAGCTGAGAGCTCCAAAGATACACAGTGCATGTTATACCAGTTGTTCAGATCTACATCTTTTTGCATGAAAAATGAACAGAGAGAGAAGACATACTCTTACCCTCATGCCAATCCAAACCTGTATGCATTTCTCTCTTCTGCGGAACACAAACAGATATTTTGAGGAACGTTGATAACCAAACAACATTGGACACCATTGACATCCATTGTATGGACACAAAACCACAGAGACATTTCTCAAAATATCTTCTTTTGTGTTCCACAGATCACAGTCATATACAAAGGACATGAGGGTGAATAAATGATGGATGCACTATCCCTTAACACTATTGTTAATTGTACTCTTGAAAAATATGTTTTCTGCCATACGAGCAGTTCTCTGTTATACATTACTATGAAATTTCAGCATGCAATTTCTGCTCCTAACACATGCGCCTACTCGAGGTCACTTATAGTTCACTCAGTTCAATTACCTAAATGTGTGCTTGATCTGTCACCCTGTCTTCTTCCAAAACATCCTTCATATTGATGCATGAAGCATGCAGCATGCAGCATAACTAAAACAATTTCCCTTGGAAGAGAGAGACACAGAGCACATAATAACATTTTTACTCAGCTTCTGGCAGGCAGCTGTCCTGTAAAGCAGGGGTTCTCAAACTTTTTGGGGCTAGGGACCCCTTAAAGGTGAGACAATTTTCAAATGACCCCCTCAAAATTATGACAATTATGTATTTATTTACCACAATTTGTAGTATGTATATAGTTTTTTTATGAAATACTTCAGACATGTTTCATATAAACACATTTCATCTTGAATTATTTTAATAACACATAGGTTCTTTCAAAACTATTTATTTCAAAAAGGTTTTTAGATGATTTCAGTGTTCTATTAAAACAACAATAATTTATAGCAAATGTGACATACTCCTGGCAATGTGTCTCAATGAGGAAATTTGTCAAAAATTAGTTATGGTTATTTTCACATTCAAAATGATCTTGGAATCTGACGTTTGTGACAATAGGAAAGTCAATTTTGGGAAAAATCAAGTTCAAGTTTTTTGAAGGTTCCAAAACAAAACAAAATCAAAGTAACCATACCTTAAAATCACTGGTAATACCAATAGATTTGTCACACACCAAGTCAAAACCAATATCTATCGTAAAATATTTTTTAACTTTTGTCTTTTTTTTTCATTGAGACAAACAGCTTTAAGATCTACTGTACATAACATAATGTTCACATCAGATTTTCTCACAGATTTATACTGTAGCTTTAATTCAGAAAACTCGATACAATTTACTGGATTAAACTCACTGGGCATTTTTAGGATACAATTTCAACACAAAGACACAAATAAATTGTTACAGCATAAATATTTGGCAACCCTTGGTGTAGTGTTATTTACTGGTTAACTCAAATAATATTCAAATAAAGTATATTGGTGCATATACAGTTTATTGCTTATACTCTGTCAGACAACCTTGCGTGATTGTTTTGCATACAGGTTATTTATTCTTGTAAACAACTGAAACCCATCCGTCATTTTAAAATATGAAATTAAAGCATCAATATTCATTGACTCTATATCTAGACTAAAAAGCCTTGATTTGAGTTTAACAAGCACTCTCCTAGAGCTGAATGTTTTTTTTTTGTTATACACGAGAGCACGAGGGCTGAATTGTTTCCATATTCAAATTTCTTTTAAGTAAGTTATCAGACGTCTGAATGGCAGCCTCTTATTGATGTGAGCGACCTTCAGAATTGCATTATCCAGTCAGTCTCGCACATGGATGTGTGAAGAGAGCAGAGCCCTGCCCTCTGCAACTTAATTTATAGAATGTCACAATGATGGGAGAGAATTTGGTCCGGGGTTGAATCTTCTGCACAATTTAACCGTATAATGGGATGGTTCCTTCTGTCTTCCCAAAAGCCGACCTTGCCAGTATCTTTGAAGGTCTGAGTGCATTTTTTTTCTGAAAGGAAGAAGTGAAGTAGGAGACAAAGATGTCAAGTGGACCACGACATATTTACATTTACATTACATTTACATTTAGGCATTTGGCAGACGCTTTTATCCAAAGCGACTTACAGTGCACTTATTACAGGGACAATCCCCCTGGAGCAACGTGGAGTAAAGTGTCTTGCTCTCAAGGATACACTGGTGGTGGCTGCTGGGATCGAACCAGCAACCTTTTTGATTTACCAGTTCAGTGGTTTAACCCACTAGACCACCATCTCCTCATTTTACCATTACTGTTATCCAATTAAATCTAAACGCAAGAACTGCAAAGTGTTTAACATCTGTCAACAAAGTGTGTATATTTTTAAGTTCTCTCTGTAATCTTTCGTAAAGATGAATTACAGGGGAAGAGACAGAAAAGGGGGCAGCGTGGAGAGATTATGCAACACTAATAATTCCATATTGATGAATGTATACATTCAATCGCACATTCTGAAACCATATCATTCTGTTCCTCCCCAGTGAAAATCATTTCGGGCAGACAGATCCATGCTAACGAAAGACATTGTTAAGGATTAAGCCTGCCTAGCTATGCTGGTGTAAAGCGAGAGTGAAGACAAGATGCCAGGCTATCCATGCATATTAAAAAGCCCAGTGTGGATGAGCGGGCATGTGTTTGTGTGTGGCAGGCAAGCTCAGACAGCAAACGCCTTCGGCTTCTCGCTGCCTCTGAGATTGAACTGACAACTGAGGGTCCCCGAGGAGCCCACTGTGAGGCCTGAGTGAAGTTCTCAAAAACTGGGGCTGAAAGGACAGGAAGCACAAAGACGAGGATGGGAGAGCAAAGGCAGAGCTAGATTGCCGTTACTAATGACTTCTGGGTTGAACGTCTTGGTCTCTGTGTTCTCTTCTGGATGGTTCTTTAACATTCAAAGACTAGTTTACTAAAATGTATAGTATATTTACAGCCTGTTATAACTTTAACGAACTATCATTGATTACTATTTTTTTATATTTTCATTGGACGTTTCTTTAAGTTTTGAGCCCTTAAACTGTCTACGTTTCTGCATTTGGCAGACGCTTTTATCTAGTCACTGGCCAAAAGTGTGATGCAGTATATAATACCCAGAACCCTCTTATGAGTGGCCTGCCCAGATGCTTCAGCGGGCTCTATCTCTTGAGTGATTCTCTGACAGTCTGTCGCTGAAGTCAGCTGTTCTTAAAGCACCTGAAAATCAATTGCACAAACTGAGACTGTGTTTCACTCTCAGACATAATAGGTAAGGTAGTCCTGTTGTGCTTTGTGCCTTCTTAGAACACTCTTTTTTTAGGATGAGTCGTAGTTAAAAGAATTGTTCATCTAGAAAATACAACACATTTTGCACTGTGATTTATTGGATTGGATTGGATTCAATTTATTGTCATTACACATATAACAAGTACAGTGTAACGAAATGGATTTAAGAAGAAAAATACAGCAAAACATGAGGTAAGTGGGGAGAAAAAAAAACCACAGATACAATAATACACCATAGACAAGACTTGCAACAGGGTAAGATAATCCAGTTCCGATAAGCAGCCGTCCGGTCCAGTGCCATTATAGCGCCGCTCAACGGACCTGCTTTCCAGGCTGGCGGTTCAAAGCATGCGGAGTGGTGGGAGTGATAAGTCTGTATGTGTGTGTGTGTGATAGTTCTAAGTCTTTGGTTGGGGAGGAACGCAAGAGCGTCTCGCTGCAGTGCTCCCACAGGGTTAAATTTTCCTGCTGCCTTGTCCAAGGCCGTTTCTGGATCCGGGAGTCGAAAGATAAGATTGTGATTTGTTTAGTCGGGAAACCGTATTCCAATATGTCACGGCAACCCTCATAGTCCAAGTGGTTCAATGGTGATTCTGACCTCCGATATTATCAATTTTCCTTCCCAGAGCTGTTAGGGTTTCCCTGATGGCAACCATATTTCGGTTAATAGTCTCAGTCTCAATGCTGACCGCTCTTCCAACAGCTTCAATCAAAACGGGCAGCCTTATGACAGCTGTTCCCGTTTTATGAATTTTTCGATAACCCAGGGCAAAGCCTAATCCAATCAGCACAAGACCTGTTATCATGGTTCCAAATAGGTAAATATCCTTGATATCCTCGACTGAAAGAGCCGCCAGACACACGATCCGCCATCTCTCCCAGCCGTCCATCGTGTAACCAGCTGCGTACGTTCCGTCAGGACACGCGGGTTCCCCCGAACCCAATTTTCTCATCGAGAAAATGGTGTCAATTGCGTTGAGAGACCAGTTGATCACTTCCATAATTTTCCAAGTTTGGAGAGCAGTGCAGAGAGAGTCTCTCAGTAGATGAGACGAGACAAGACAGGAGACAAAGCAGGGAAACTATGGGCAAGGACGGGGAGTGAGAAAATGCGACCGCCTCCGCTGAGAGCCAAACGAGAAGAATATATATATTCTGTATAGTAAGTGTTATGAGGGCATATGATAGCTTTGCATACAGAAATGACTTGCATTTAACTTGGACAAACTATTCATTTTAGATGTTACTAATCCAACACATTGAACAATGTTAAAAATTGTCAGGAAAAATTGTTATATTAAAGGGATTGTTTACCCAAAAAAATTTAATTCTGTCATGAATTACTCACTCTCTAGTTGTTACAAATCTTCATGAATTTCTTAGTTTGGTTGAACACAGATAAATATATTTGGATGAATGCTTGCAACCAAACAGTTCTTGGCCAACATTGACTACCATAGTAGGAATTACAATGGTAGTCAAAAGTGCCCCAGAACTGTTTGTTTTGCTACATTGTTTAAAATATCTTATTTTGTGTTCAACAGAACAAAACAATTATAAAGTATTTTTCCTTCTATGGTAGTCAATGAGGTCCAATAACTGATTGGTTATAAGCATTCTTCCAAATATCTTTCTCTATTTTCATCAGAACAAAGACATGTATACAGATTTGGAACAACTCGAAAGTGAGTAACTGAGTTTCATTCTTGGGTGAACTGTCCCTTTAACCGTTACGTATGGTGTATTCATTTTTTTGTTTTTTCCTATATATTTACGAGGGGTTTGGCAATATATTGTGGCATCATGAAATATCACAATACAAAATTACGATGACATCTGTTTCATCTCATTGGTTGAGTTGTCATCACGTGACCAGCACATTGTTTCTTAATTTTATCAATTTACTGTTTTTAGAAATTCTCTCTAATTCCCCTGTTCAGACCACCAGCGACTAGCAGCGGCAGAGCAATGCGATCTCATTAATTTTAATGGAAGCTCAGCTACTTCTAGTAATGCGACAAAGTTGGGAATTGCTCAAATTTATGCAAATGAAGATCGACTTTCGGGAGCGACTACCAATTGAAGCCAAGCAGCAGAGAGTGTTATTGATAATTATGAATGTTTTAGTAAGCTCTTTTACAGTTTCACTTATTAAAATTTGGTTTAAAAAATCTGATGTTTTGTATTGCATTGTAAGCTGAGAGTTTTGTGGCACCTTACTTTCTTCAAGTGTCACCCTGCTGCCACACTCGAGCATGTGAGGGTCCATGCATCATGAAGCAAAAGGCAGAACCTGAGCTCTATAAGGTATTCACCCAGGCCAGCGTCAGGGGCTTGGCAGGTACCCCTCCATTAGCAGCAGCATTTGGAGCCATTAACATTGATAATTCTTAATAAGGATTCAGCAGTGACAGACAGGCTAATTGGCAATCCCCCCTAAAACACACTGGTAATGGCAGCTCATATTAATTACATGCTAGAAAGCATGTTTTTGGTAGGCAACCGCAGTGAAGGAAATAAAGTGGTAAAATGAGAGCATGGGGTGAAATAGCTAAAGAGGGTGTTTGAAGCTTGAGGCATCAGCCTCATGTGGATTTTGTACCGTGGGCATTCAGAAGTCCATTTTACATACTCTATTCTAAACAAAAAGACATTTCAGCACTGACGTGACATACAGTGTCCCTAAAGTTTAATTTAGTACGTTGTATAAAAAGCTGCAGTTAATGAATCATGCATTTGCATGTTGCTTCCAGAACATCAGAGAACATCATCAAAGCTCAAAGAGAAGTGCAATTAAATCTTCATTAGGGGCAAAGTGCGGTTTTATGTCCGGCTAATAGCTCCATGTCGCTTTAGAGTGCCTCAGGCTTTGCCTCTGAGATGAATGAGGTATGTGCTCAAACTACAAAGCAAAACACATAACATGGATGACTTTCTAGCCTGATAAGATTACCGTTGTGTAGTAGCTGACCTGCAGGTCACAGATCTAATTATTTGATACATTGTGGCTAATGTGATGACATAGTTGAAAGGGCAGGCCATACTTCAAGGCTTATTCACAGGGCCAACCGATTTACAGTTTGTTTTGCAATATAAATAATAAAATAACTCCTTTTACATTATTACTGGATTGTTTTAGAGCATGGAGATGAGAAAAGACTCCGTGTTTTTCATAATGTTCGTATTCAGACATGTTCGATAAATACAGTTTCTCTCAGAAGTGAGTACAGCCCTCACATTTTTGTAAATATTTTATTATATCTTTTCATGTGACAACACTGAAGAAATTACACTTTTCTACAGTATAAAGTAGTGAGTGTACAGCTTGTATAGCTTGTATTGCCCCTCAAAATGACTCAACACACAGCCGTTAATGCCTAAACCGCTGGCAAAACAAGTGAGTACTACCCTGAGTGAAAATGTACACTGTTATACATGCTGTACACACTACTTTATATTGTAGCAAGGTGTCATTTCGTCAGTGTTGTCACATGAAAAGATATAATACAATATTTACTCAAATGTGAGGGGTGTACTCACTTCTGTGAGATACTGTATACATAAATGCTATTTGTGAAAAGACTGTTGTTGCATTTAATGAAGGTAAGAATTTACAGACAGGAGCAAGACAAAGTAATTGTAGTTAAGTTGTCGCTTTGTTCATTGTATATATTTGGGGCAAAAAATGCTTAATTTTGCGGGGGGGTTATTACCGAAAAAGTTAAAAATACTACCTGAATTTGCAAATCGTGTTCTTCTTTGATACTACCACCTGTGAAAACATTATTTATGCAATTCCTATGATCAAAATGCATGCAACAGATTCATACTGAAGGTCTGGGAACCTTTAAGTTTAAGGCTCGCCCAAGAGGCCATTTTGACTGATAGGTCAAGCAACCAATCATGGTTCGCTTCATGTTTAAGGTTGTGAAAAGGTCTCTGAGTTTATGCCATGAACTGCACTTACTTTTCAGAAATCTGCGTTTTTTGGTTGTGATGAATGTTCATTGACACCGAAATAAACGTGACAGCTTTCTTCATAGATCAGATGGCTTTATGTTGTTTCCAGGTGTGTTGTTTAGGAACGTGACGCACAAATCAATGAGGCTGACTTGCCTTAAAGCCACTCGCCTGCAACCGTTTGCCAAAAAAACATAACGGCAAATGCTAACACATTAATCGATTATTCGCATACTGCTTACATTGTAAAATGTGAAAATGAAGTGAAATGAAGCAGACTAATGTTGTTCTCAATGCCTTTTATTGGTTAAATAGTCCTTCAGTATAAAAAAACTGTAAAGTCTCAGCAATGGCCATTTTTTTTACATTGTGTCAATTCAAGACCACAGTCAGCCACATGGACATGTTGTATTCTTTCACTCAGTTATTCATGTCCTTCATTCAGTCATGCACTGTCCAGACACTAAAATGATACATAATCTGATACGAATGGATAAAAGCGTCTGCCAAATGCGAAAATGTAATGATTTGAGTTCCTGGGAAGCATACTATATTTACACTGATGGATTGGTCCAAAGATTGAGAATACTTTTGTTTCCACTTCCGGTAAAATCATCAGGAGGTATTTTCTGCCTGTTTTCACTCCATTCTCTAACTCTTGGCAAACCCATTGTCCACTTTTCTTTTCATCAAATTACTCCCTCAATGCTGCCTCTTTTCTTAAGAAAAACTTGAATCACTTCTTGTTAGTCTTGCAGTCTACTTGCCTAGAAGATCTTCTCTCTAGTGTAGAGCATCTTTACTGGTTTCATTTACACTTGTCCAGCTGGAAGAAACCTCTCAAACAGTGGGTATGTTACATTTCTTTCAAGATGCTCTCCGCATCACAGTAGTAAAGGAAAAATCTTGTTTTTTTTTAGAAGGATTTCTCAACACTGATGGCCACTCATCAACTGAAACACCACAAAGAAGTTCTTCTCCAGGTTTACTTTAGCAATGTAATCATATTGTTTTCTTCTCGTGGTCATATTTCAAAGCTGCTCTCCTGTTGCTTGGTGAACTGAGACCGACTGAGCTTGCGCTCCGTGTCTCGGGTGATTAAGTGTGTCCGACGAAGAATTGCACCGGCTCACTCGTTAGTCCCGACACCAAATAAAACCTCAGGAGACTGTTTCCTCATTTCTGCCACCGAGGCAACTGCACCTTGGTTGTTGTCACGATCCCAGTCCGTGTTTCCCCTGTGTTGGTGAACTTTTCTGTTACTTCCTGTTCTGTGACATGTTTTGTAGTCCATTGTAGTTTTTAGTCTCAATTAGTTTCACCAAGTGTTTCTTGTTTCCTTGTTGTCCCAGTGTATTTAAGCCCCCGTGGTTGCTTTGTATGGTGTCGGTCTTTGTTTCATGCTTTGTTTTATGCTTCGGTCAGTCTGTGGATTACCTTGGTTTGTTTTTGTAATTTATTATTTCATTAAATGCTTACTGCACGTGGATCCGCTTCTTGCCCGGATTATTAATGTTACAGAAAGACCGACCGCTATGGATCCAGCAGTCAGTCTCGTCTCCATGCAGCAGAGGACCACATTCAGGATTTTTTGGACATTGCTCATTTCTCACACATCTCCTGGATTTTGCATTTATTAACTTTTTTGTTATGGATTAAATCAACCACTCAAAGACAAACTTACCTGTGATGGTCCTCGAGAATCGCTAGCAAAATTTTGGATTTCGCCTTGTTGACAGTCGGGTCCCCATTTACTGTGGGTGAAGAAGAGGAGAGGTCGCCCCTAAATACTTTTTGAGGGGCAGTAAGCTGGCTGAGCCTACATTGAGGGTGGCCACCCCGGTCATTGTGGCCGTCTTACCTGAGCACGCTCGCAAGATGGCCGCCAGTCCAGAGCTTGCTAGCAAGATGTCCGCCAGTCCAGAGCCCCCTCGTAAGATGTCCGCCAGTCCAGAGCCCGCTCGCAAGATGGCCGTCAGTTCGCCTCTGCTCCACGTCCCATGTCCTGTTCTCCTTCACGGGCCTGGCCCTCCATCCTGCCCCCTGTTCCGCCTCCGCCCTTCTGGACTGTTTTGGGGCGTCTGGAATCCGCCCTTAGAGGGGGGCTCTGTCCAGATCCTAGTCCATGTTTCCCCTGCGTTGGTGAACTTTTCTGTTACTTCCTGCTCTGTGACATGTTTTGTAGTTTTTAATTTCCCCAGGTGTTTCTTATTACCTTGTTTTCGCAGTGTATTTATGACCTAGTGTTTCCTTTGTTTGGTGTCGATGCTTCGTTCAGTCTGTGGATTACCTTGGTTTGTTTTTGTCATTAATTATTTAATTAAATGTTTTCTGCACATGGATCTGCTTCTTGTCTGGATAAATATTGTTACAGTGTTACAGCTGAAAATATGTGCAAACTATTAATAATCAACAAAAACATTAAAGAACAAAGCAACACATTCCTTTTGAAAGTTAAAGTAGCAGTGTTGTGCGTAAATCACAATTGATTTTAGAATGCCATTCTAATTTGAATTGATGAAGCCAACAGGATGCAAAATTTAAAGGTGCTGTGTGTAATATTTTGAAGGATCTATTGACAGATATGCAATATACTAGGTGTATAATTCAGAGGTGTATAAAGACCTTACATAATGAAGCGTTAAGTTTATTACCTTAGAATGAGCTATTTCTATCTACAAACACCACTGTTCCCCTTACATGGAATTCCCCATGTTGTTTCTACTGTAGCCCGACAAACTGCTCTACAGAGCGCATTTCGTAAATACGTTATCTCCTTCGGTAAAGAAGCGTTTCCACAACCTTGTATAGTATTTTACATCAAATATTGTATATCATTGGTGTATTCCAGGTTTAAAAAAATGCGCAGAATACAATACCAGACACGTTCTCTGTGTAGCTGACTTCTGACCTGCATTGATGCTGAAGTCTCTTTCAGGACCACGGACAGTTCCCCAAACAACAATTCACTTTAATTATATGTTTACACTATTGACATGTCACAAGAAGACAAAACCACGATCTTTGGGGATTACAAAGTATCAAAGAAGTTAAGCTATATCTGTTAACACAAAACTTTTTTGGACCATCCTCGTTTATTTGAAGCTATAACCTCTTTCTCTCTCACCTGGCTGAACTCTATTTGCACATTTTTCTCCTCTTTAAAATGAATTCCGGGCAGGGCTTAACCCAAAGCCCTGGTAATTTAGCACTTTGGGAAGGTGTTTTCCCCTGTGCTCTCTTCCCTCGTGAGAGGGTGTCATTCACCTCGGGCATTTTCTGCGCTGACCTCCAACCGAACAAACCACTGCTTGTACGGCTGTTTTACTATTCCAGACAGTACTCGTGCTGTGGGCCTGGATGCCTTCAGAATGTGTTAGTTTTCACAAATTGCTTGAGGGTGATAAAAATGTAATCTAGAATCCCCTATCCTCACAAGCCTTCTCCCGCGCCGACTTGTATTCTTTTCCCAGTCTTCAGCTTTGTTTAAACCCTTATAAGTTAAGAGTGATTTACTGTTTGTTGTTGATACTCTGTCTGTTTGCATGGCAATTTTGAATGGTAATTATGTCTTAAAGGGATAGTTCATACAACATTTTTAATTCTGTCATCATTTACTCACCCACTTATCATTCAAAATTTGCATGGCTTTCTTCTGAAGAAAACAAAAGAAGATATTTCGAAGAATGTTGGTAACTGAACAACAAAGGTACAAATTGACTTGCATTGGCTTTGTGTCTGTACAATGGAAGTCGTACAGGTTTGAAATGACAAGAGGTTGACTAAATGATGACAGAAGTTTCATTTTTGGGTGAACTATTCCTCCAAGACATAATCACCATTCAAAATTGGCATGCAAACAGACAGAGTCTCAGACAACTCAAATGTTGTCATCTGGTCCAAATGTTTATCTGGTCCATCGTGTATTATGATCGCTGCCGTTAATCCACTGGTTTAAAAAGATTTATGTTGTAGAAAGATCTCACTAGATCTCCTTAAAAAAAGTTCAGCATTGTAGTTTGGCTCATTGAGCCTCTTAACCCACTGGAACCACTTGAACAATGTTCTGGACGCTGCATGGTTAATTTCACCTTTATATTAATATGGCTGCCAACCAGTCACATTTGTCTGGCTAATTTGCTTTTTTCCTCCTTACTGAGAAATTATCCACCTGTTTACTTTCCCTTACTGATGTCAGTTTTCTTTCTCGATTTCAATATTGTGAGTTACATTCAGGCTCTTTAACTGTATAATAAAATATGTCAAGTTGTTGCAGTGGATGATGGTGTAATGTTGTCTTTATATGTGAACACAGTTATTGGTACAAGCACTGACGGTCTAAATGCTTTGGCATGATCATTGTCATATCACAGAGTCATAACTTTACTGGCCTCTCCTGTTTGATAGGCTGTTTTACTAAGGCAAGTGGAAAGATAAGAGCCTCAAACCTTTCAATAAGTGTACAGATAAAACCTCAGTCATAATCGCATTTTTCATTGTATTATCTCTGCCATCAACACAGGCTTAGGCCTGTCAAAGAAGATCAGTGCCTTAATTCTGTTCTATATATAGCCTTTAACCAATACCTAACACGTAGAGAGACGATTCAGATCCCAAATCCAGAGCTCAAGATTCTTCCTTATGACAGAGTGCCGTAAACTACTTGCTTTAATCTGGATTGTGATGCACCTTGGGTCAAGCCCTATCAAAATGAGATGAGACGGAACATAAACCTGTTGCAGGCCAATCTTGAGCTCTGGTGAGTCTAAAAGGATTTCCCTGATGTGGATTAGGTATGTCGTGGTGATGAAACGTTCCCACCGGTTAATAGACGTGTAAAAACGCCGGTAGTACTGGTGACACTGGGGGTGGGGGGGTTTCTGTGGGGTGGTCGAAGATGCAATTGTGTGCATGACTCATTTTACTTTCAGTTTTGAATTAGGCACTTCGGGAACAGCAAATGCTTGAATTAATGGTGGGTTCAATATCTTTCTAAAAAAACAATGACAAAAAAGTACAATGACATTTGCTTATATTAAAAACAGACCTTACAAAACGAATAATCACAGCACACATTTTAAATAAATAATAAACGAAAATAAAAAAACATTTACGTAAGAATGCCTGTCTTACAATAAGATATTTTGTTGTCGCAATTAAATGTATGCAATGATAAGGAAAATAAAAGCCATTCTCTGCTAAAAGAGAATAAATGTATTTCTTCCCCGTATATTGTATGTAAACAATGTGCAACCAAATAAGAAATGAAGAAGGGAATATGAAATGTAAAACATTTTTGATAAATAACAAACGAATACGAACAAAAACTTTTATGATAAATAAATGAGAAACGAATAAGAAAGGAATACGAAGCGAAACAATTTAATGTTAAATAAATGGCAAAGCACTGGCTTTTGAAAATTAGAACAAAATAAAATAACTTAACTGGCTCTTGATGACAGTGCAGAGCTGGACCAAGGCATAAGTGAACGAAGCGGCTGCTTAGGGCCCCCCCGTGGCCACTAGGGGGCCCCAAGACAAAAAAAAATTCTTGACATCGTTTTTTTTTATATAATATTGCAATGGATATGGGTAATGATACAAAATGCATTATTCAATGAAAAAAATATAAAGATAGTATGTAAAGTTGAGTTAGTTTGTCTAAAATAAAGTGTTTATTTTAGAAACATATTTTCATTTTTTCATTACAATTGTATATAATTTTCATATAAGGCAAGGCAAGGCAAGGCAAGTTTATTTATATAGCACATTTCATACACAGAGCAATTCAAAGTGCTTAACATAAAATGATTGACAGAAAGAAATAAGACGTATCTTTAAAATGCAAATGATTTAAGATCACAAATACTTCAGATTTTAAGAAACAATAAAACAGCAATAAAATTGATTAAAAATGTGATTGTATATATAAAAAGAATAAGAGCAGAATAAAAATAAATTAGAAATAAAAGTGCAGTTGATGTAAACCAGCACAGTGCTCAGGTTGTGAATGCACAGCTAAACAAGTGTGTTTTTAATCTGGATTTAAAAGTAGCTACTGTTGGTGAACGTCTGATGTCTTCTGGAAGCAGATTCCAGCTACGAAGATCCTGTTTGTATTTTATTTTATTTGTAGTTGATTGGTATTCAGCTTTATATTTTATACTTGAACCACCTTGTTACAGATCCATGTGATCTGCTCATTTTGTTATTATTTGATTATTTAGTTTAATATTGTCCATTTTGTCCATTTAAATTTATTTTTTATATAAAAAGATACTGTTTATCTTAAGTAATTTTATTCATAGTTGATTGCATTGCACTAATTGCACGTTGCACATTTTTCTAACCAAAAGTAATTAAAGTGGTTAACATGTAAATGCATTGTCTAGTGGTTTATTTAGCTCATTTTTAGTACACCACATTAAGTATGCCAATTGGTACTGCAAACCTTTAATGTTAAAGTGCAAATTAACACCTGACCACTCTTTTGGGTTTGCTACTGATACAATTAAAATCCGTAGAAGGGTAAAAACATTGATGCAAGCAAATGAACACAGCTAGAACAAATACAATTGATAATGGGTGTTTTATGTTTATAGTGTGCGAATAATCAAGGATTGACAATAATTAGTCATATTGGTAGCACAGAGGGGGCCCCAAATAAAATTCTGCTTAGGGCCCCCTGAAGGCTTGGGCTGGCCCTGTGACAGTGCTTAGGTCCTTCTCCATGTTCTTTGACAGAAAAGCCTCCTGTTGCTAATGCATTGTCTGGTTAACTATGTTTTATTTTGCCATGCCTACTACATAAAATAATGTTAAACAAACATGATTTTTATATATTAACGTTATATATGTTCATTTAACGTTCTCAACATTAGTGTTTTTAGTTAATGTGACCTAACATTTTCTTTTATCTCTAACAAGATATGAAGTTAACCAAGCTTAAGAGAAATTCTAAACCTAAAATGTAACTGCCCACTACCTTAGCAAAGTCAACGATTTTCTAAACAACGGTAACCACAAACCTTAAACATATAACAAACTCCTCTAAATCTCAAAGATAAATGAACATTAAACCCTAACAAGTGTTTCATTTTAGTGAAAAATGCATAAAATAACACTTATTTAAGAAAATAACTCTCAAAATGCAGTTATATGCAAAGCAAGCTGGGAAATTTAAATCCTCTGTCCAATTGTAACTGTTTTATGTTAACACAACACAACTCCTTTATGCTGTCCCAACATGAATGAATTCAGTTATATGGCTAAACATAAAAAAATCACGTTGTGACCAAATTTTCCAAAGGTTGTGTTGACTTAACTTAAAGGGCCGCAATCCCAGAAAATGCAATTTGAAATGTTTATCTACCAGAAATTGAGTCGCCAGCATGTGTGCAGAAACACCCTGTAATTATACAAATCCATCTATTCTTCTTTTTGAAATCTCCTTTAAAGCACAACAGTGACACAAAACAGGCTGTTGGGGAAACCCTAACAATCTGATATCACATTGTTTACGTCTGCCCATGACCGCTCACACACTCCGCCTTATGAGCGCGCAGTTCCCACCTTCAGCCAGAGACACGCTGTCAGCCATTTTCAGGCAAGAGCAGATGTAGCCACTAGCCAGCGACAAAAAATGTCTAAGAAACAAATAAATTGCAGTAGATGGCAGAAATTGCGCTTTCTGCTATATTGCTTGTCTTGATGTCATCCAAAGCACATGTGTAAGCGCTCTACCTCCTATTTTGCATACGGGGAGGGGAGCAGAAGCTCATTTGCATTTGAAGAGACACACACAAAAACGGCGCGTTTTCCATTGCAGCCACAAATGGTCATGTTCAACATCTTGTAATGAAAGATATGTGGTGTATTTTGAGCCGAAACTTGAAAGACACATTCTGGGGATACAACTGAATATTTTTACATTGCAGAAAATACCTGGGATTGCGGCCCTTTAAGGAAGTTAAGTTAGTTGAACAAGCAGCAAAAATCTTTTTTTTGAGTGTGGGTTGGTTCAAATATGGACAAATCTAGCTGTTTGTTTAAATTAAACTTATAATATATTATAATTATATTAAAACATTCCAACATTTTTACAGTGTAAGTATGAGTCATTAAAATCTAACACTTGAAGAGTGTTATCTCAATGCTCCCTTATTCCTCAGAAAGGCTACATTTATTAATGGCTTCTCGGGTAAAGCTGGTTATTCATGACAGTGTTGGTGAGTTCAACCTCCCAGCAGGATTTAGTTTAGTGCAGACCGTGTCCTACTGTGACAGACAAACAGTAATGGTGGGTCTCACAGTGAGCAATAAATGCTGGAAAACGTACTCGGTTACTTACGTAACCTCGGTTCCCTGAGATACGGGAACGAGTACTGCGTAGCAGGACGCTATGGGGAAAACTCCTTTTTCTCCGATGACTGAAGCTTTTCAATAACGCAGTGAATACTGCACGGCCATTGGTGCGTGCAAAGTAAAACTTTGCGCCAATGGAAGCGAAGCTGCACGGACCTATGGCGATGGAGCCCGCCAGAAGGGGCGGGGCTTATGGCTATATAAGCAGACACATCGCCGTAGTGTCTTCAGGTTAATTCGACTGAAGCGACGACCATATGCAGCTTGTAAGCACGGCAAGGAACGCAGTACTCGTTCCCGTATCTCAGGGAACCGAGGTTACGTAAGTAACCGAGTACGTTCCCTTTCGATACTTCACTCGTACTGCGTAGCAGGACGCTATAGGGAACCAATACAATCCCGCCGTGCTACAAGTGGAACGAAAAACAATATAAATCCCAGAGCCATGGCTCGAGGATAGGTATGAGGCAGGGAAACCTGTGAAAGACGGAAAAACCAAGCTAATAGGTGGCCTAATCCGGTTAATCGTTCCAAGGGAATGCTAGGTGCCGGTGTGGTTGAGGGCAACCACGGCCGAGCGTTCTAGTCTTAGGCAGAAATGACCCGGGCGTGTAAGGCCGGAAGGTCCAGACTGTAGAATCTGGTAAATGTGGAAGGCGAAGCCCAGCAGGCCGCCGCACAAATATCCGCTATGGAGACTCCGCTAGACCATGCCCAGGAAGAGGCGACACCTCTTGTGGAATGGGCTCTGACTCCCGTAGGGCATTGAAGGCCCAAGGAAGAATATGCTAGCAAGATAGCCTCAACTATCCATTTAGATAGTCTGTGCTTCGAGACGGGAGACCCTAAGGTGCGGTCACCGAAGCAGACAAAGAGCTGTTCCGACTTCCTAAAAGGGGCGGAACGCTCAATGTAAATCTTAAGTGCTCTGACAGGACAGAGCAGATTGAGCTCCGGGTCCTGCTCGGAGGAGGGGAGCGCAGAAAGTGTCACTACCTGTGCTCTAAAGGGGAGTAGAGAGCACTTTAGGCACTTAACCATGTCTCGGTTTGAGGACTACTTTAGAGTCATTCGGCCCAAGTTCAAGACAGGAGGGGCTCACAGAGAGCGCCTGCAGATCACCCACACGTTTTACCGATGCTAATGCTAGAAGCAGGGCGGTTTTAAGTGTTAGGGGACGAAGGTCCACGGACTGTAGAGGCTCAAAGGAAGGACCCTTGAGAGCTCTCAACACCGTGGGCAGATCCCATATGGGAACGATGAGGGGGCGAGGAGGGCGTAGCCGCCTGGAACCCCTCAAAAACCTAACGACCAAGTCGTTTTTCCCAACGCCTCGGCCCTCTATGGGGGCATGAGAAGCTGCAATTGCTGCCACATAAACCTTGAGCGTGGAAGGGGAACGGCCCTTATCCATCAGCTCCTGCAGGAAGGACAGAATTAGTGATATGTCACAGTATTCTGGGTTTGCTCCGCGCATGGAGCACCAGGCAGAGAAGACAGACCACTTGAGGTTATAGAGTCGTCTTGTAGACGGAGCTCTGGATTGTGATATCGTATTTATGACGCTCTCGGGGAGGACCGTAGGCTCCCGTCGAGAGGCCAAAGGTGCAGAGCCCACAGTTCTGGCTGGGGATGCCAAATCGTGTTGCCTGCCTGAGAGAGGAGGTCTCTCGTCTCAGGGGGATAGGCCACGAGGCTGCTACGAGCAGCTGAGACAGTTCTGCAACCCAAGGCTGGTTCTTCCAGAGTGGGGCTACAAACAGCACCCTGTGCTTCTGTTCTATGATCCTCTTGATCGTCTGTGGTATGAGAGCGATCGGAGGGAAGGCATAAAGGAGACGATTGGGCCAGTTGTGGGCCAAGGCGTCCCTGTCCTTCGAAAAGTAAGTTGGGCAATGAGTATTGTCTTTCGAAGCAAAGAGGTCGACTTCCGCTTTGCCGAAGACTTCCCAGATTTTCTGAACCGACCTGGGGTGGAGCGTCCATTCCTCTGAAGGGACGTTGCTCCGAGATAGCATATCTGCTCCCCGGTTCAGTCTGCCCGGCACGTGAGTTGCCCTCAGTGAGCGCAGATTGGATTGGGCCCATTCCAAGAGGCGCAGTACCAGGAAAAAACGGCGTCTTGAGGAGAGGCCTCCCTGGTGATTTATGTAGGACACCACTGTCATGCTGTCCGATCGGACTAAGACATGGCGGTCCCGTAAGACCGGCGGAAAGTAGCGAAGGGCCAGCCATACTGCCTGCATTTCCAGGTAGTTGATGTGCAGTCCCTTCTCCTGAATCGACCAGTGGCCGAAGGCCAGTGTGCCATCGCACAGACCCCCCAACCCGTGTTGGAGGCGTCTGTCGTGATCACCTTTCGTCTGCATGTGGTGCCCAGGGGCACACCCTGCTCCAACCAAAGAGGATTCTTCCATGGTGCTAGAGCGGATACACAGACTTGATCCACCGAGATGCGTAGGCGTCCGAGACGCCAAGCGTGTGGCGGGACTCTTGGTTTCAGCCAGTACTGCAGCGGACGCATCCGAAGAACGCCCAACTGCAGTACTTGAGACGCAGAGGCCATGAGACCCAGCATCTTCTGAAACGCTTTGAGGGGGCGTGACGCTCCCAGTGTAAAGGAGGCCGCGAGCTGCTGAATAGCCAGAGCACGGTCTGGTGCGATTCTGGCCGTCATACGGATCGAATCGAAAACCGCCCCCAGGAACGAAATTCGTTGGCTGGGGGACAGAGCGCTCTTGGCACGGTTGATTCTGAGTCCCAGGCATTCGAGATGGCTGAGGAGGATGAACCTGTGGGCCCGTAGTTCTTCCTCTGACTGTGCTAGAATCAGCCAGTCGTCGAGGTAGTTCAGAATGCGGATTCCCGTCTGCCTGAGAGGGGATAGAGCCGCGTCCATGCACTTCGTGAAGGTGCGAGGAGCTAGAGACAGCCCGAATGGAAGGACCATGTATTGATATGCAACCCCTTCGTAGGCGAATCTCAAGAATCGTCTGTGATGGGGGGCTATCTGGATGTGAAAGTACGCGTCTTTCAGATCCAGGGAGAAAATCCAGTCCCCTGGGCATATTTGCGAGAGGATCTGTTTTAGTGTAATCATTCTGAAGCGCCGTTTCATAAGAGCGTGGTTCAGATGTCTGAGATCGAGGATGGGGCGGAGACCGCCATCCTTTTTGGGTACGAGGAAGTAGCGGCTGTAGAAGCCTGACTCGGTTTGATCTGGAGGAACCGGTTCTATGGCTCCTTTGTCCAGTAAGTTCCTCAACTCCATGTTCAGAACGTGTGAATTTGCGCTCTGAACACGGGTGGAGATGACCCCACGGAACAGTGGGGGCCTGCGAGCGAACTGGAGAGAATATCCCCGAGATATTATGCCCATAACCCAATCTGTTACCCCGGGGATGGCATGCCAGGCCTCGACCCGTAGGGTAAGGGGTTGAATGCATTGGGGAGGTACGCCGCCTATTGGGGGCTTGACTCCCGTGGAGAGTGGAAGAGGAAGATTGCTCTTTTTCCGACAATGTTTGTGTTTTACTAAAGTATCCGCTAGAACAGCGGTGGGTTGTGCAGGCATGAGAACAGACCCAGCATTTGCAACAATAAAAGTAAACACATTTTTGCCAGCACCCGGAAGTGTTTTTTTCTTGTGCAGTGACGCGCGCTCAGTCAGCTAAAACTGTGGGCGAAGTTGACTTAGCGGAATCACTGGTAGGAAATGTGTTAGCGGAGCGTGAGGAAGTTTCAGAAACGAAGAAAGTTTCTGAAAACGTTCCTAAGGTGAAAAATTCGGAGAACGTGTTAGAAAGTTTTGCTTTGTTAAAGCTACCGCTTACTCGTTCTCAGATCGTGATGGCACAAAACGATGATCCCTCTTTGAAGAAATGTTTGTCAGCTGTGATAAGTTGTGAGGCCGCTAAGAAAAGAAATACTGCATATTTCAGAGACAATGATTTGCTTATGCGAAAGTGGTGTTCTAAAGTTGAGGAGGATTTAGATTGGAACGTGGTATATCAAGTGGTAGTTCCACTCAAATATCGTTCTCATGTATTGTGTTTAGCGCATGAACATGTGCTCTCTGGACATTTAGGGGTAACTAAAACTTACCATCGCATTTTGCAGCATTTTTTTTGGCCTGGGTTGAAACGTGACGTAACCAAGTTTTGTCGTACATGTCACACGTGTCAAATTGCAGGAAAGCCAAATCAGGGTATCTCGCCTGCTCCACTGTCTCCAATTCCGGTGTTAGGAGAAGCGTTTGAGGAGGTACTGATTGACTGTGTCGGACCGTTACCGAAAACGAAAGCAGGTAATCAATATCTCTGTACTATTATGTGTAGAGCGACCAGATTTCCCGAAGCTATTCCGTTACGAAAGATTACGGCTCCTGTTGTTTTGAAGGCGTTGATCAAGTTCTTTTCTACGTTTGGACTTCCTAAAGTCGTCCAAACAGATCAAGGTACAAATTTTTTGTCACGAGTTTTTACGCAAACACTGAAATCTTTGTCTATCGAACATCGTATATCTAGTGCATACCATCCAGAAAGTCAAGGTGCGATCGAAAGATTTCATCAAACTTTAAAAGCCATGCTTCGAAAATTTTGTATGGACACAAGTAAAGATTGGGATGAAGGTATTCCGTTAGTGTTATTTGCTGTGCGGGAAAGTGTACAAGAATCACTGGGATTTAGTCCAGCCGAATTGGTTTTTGGACATACACTTCGAGGACCGTTAAAAGTTCTAAAAGATCAGATGTTGGAGGATAAAACCGTGAAACTAACGAACGTTCTTGATTACGTTAGTCAATTCCGAGGAAAATTGCATAGCGCATGTGATCTTGCGCGTACGTTTTTGACAAACGCGCAATCCGTGATGAAGGAACGATTTGATAGACATGCTGTCGCACGGTCTTTTCTGCCTGATAATAAAGTGGTGGTATTATTACCGATACCAGGGTCTGCTTTATGTGCTAAATTTTCAGGTCCGTATAATATTGTTAAGAAACTTAGTGATACGGACTATGTAATTTGCACTCCTGACAGACGGCGCAAAACACGCGTTTGCCACATTAACATGCTTAAAGCATATCATGACCGTGACGAATGTGAACCTGTGAAGCAGGACACTGACAATACAGTTCCCCGAGCGAGAGCGTTGACGAGTCTCGCTTCCGGTAGCCTTCTGAACAGCGGGTGGCGCAGCCTTGACAGGCTGCTGAGCCGGCGCTGGTTTGGGGCGAGGCGGGGGAGCAGGTCTGGATCCGGGTCTTTTTGGCAGGAAATGTTTCATGGCCTGCGAAGACTTCTGCGCTGCCGTGAAACGTTCCGCGAAACCCTCCACTGCCGGTCCGAAGAGGCCGGTGGCGGAAATCGGAGCATCGAGGAAGGGGACCTTGTCAGCCTCCTTGATCTCCGTGAGTGTCAGCCATAGATGACGCTCAAGCACCACGAGGCTGGCCATGGATCTGCCTATCGCCTGGGCCGTGACCTTGGTGGCGTGTAGAGCGAGATCCGTTGCGCTCCGTAGCTCTTTGAAGGGCGCGATGTCAGTGCCAGACTCGTCCATCACCTGGAGAAGTTTGGCCTGGTATACCTGGAGCACTGCCATGGAATGCAGTGCTGAAGCCACTTGGCCGGCGGACGAAAAAGCGCGTCCAGCAAGGGCCGATGTAGTTTTGCACGGCTTTGAGGGATGAGCTGCTTTCGCCGTCCAACCGATGGCCGGGGGCGGACACAGATGTGCGGCCACCGACTCATCCAGGGGAGGCAGCTTCTCATAGCCTTTTTCCTCTGCGCCGTCAACCGATCGTGAGAGCGGAGGAGGATGAGGGTCTTAGGCGGGCCGAGTAGGGAGCGTGCCATGACCTGGTGAGTTCGTCGTGAACTTCCGGGAAAAACGGTGAAGTCCGCTGACGAGGGGCTGAGCGGCGCCCCGGCAGGAACCATTCGTCCAGTCGGCTGCGAGTGGGCTCCTCCGGAGAGGACCACTCCAAGCCCAGCTCTTCCACAGCTTTAGTGAGGACCCGAAAAAACTCGGAGTCCACACACAGCGCGGGTTCGCTGTGCTCTACAGACGGCAGGGGGGCGGGGTCGAAAGACGAGCCCGACAGCTCCTCCCCGTCTGAAGCCGCTAACGACATAGCGCCGTCTTCCTCGAATTCGCTTCCGCCAAACGAGACCATGTCACCGGCGGTTGGCGGTGGACGCTGGTCAGGCTGGGAGAAGCAAACCGGCGCAATATCTCTCTGTGGAGAGAGCGATGCACGCCGAAGGGACGTGAGCTCGCTACTCCCCGAGCGCTTAGTTCCTCTACCCCGCTGCTTCGTCTCCGCTGGGGATTGAAGCGGGGGGATCGAGGAGCGGAATCGCTCTCTGAAAAGAAAGCTATCCGCGAGCGCAGAGAAGAGAGACTCATACTCTCGCAATGAGGGCATTCCGTCTCTCTGAGTGCGTCTTGAGCGTGGGAAATTCCCAAGCATGAGACGCACTCGCCGTGACCGTCAGCAGCGTGGAGGCGAACCCCACACGAGTGACAGGGACGGCGCGGCATTTGAAACAACGCCGCAGGAAATTTGCTCTAGGAAATTGCTCTTCTAGAGTCGCTGGATGGCGGCAGGGAATAGACGGCACTGCTTACCTGCGCTGGAGAATAGCGAGGCCGCTGAGCAGGAGTCCGATCCGCTGCGAAGGCTTTTCGACGGCGAAGCAATCAGTCTCGAGTAGCGAAGATCGAGTCGTCGCTGAAGGAGAAGAGATCTGAAGACACTACGCGATGTGTCTGCTTATATAGCCATAAGCCCCGCCCCTTCTGGCGGGCTCCATCGCCATAGGTCCGTGCAGCTTCGCTTCCATTGGCGCAAAGTTTTACTTTGCACGCACCAATGGCCGTGCAGTATTCACTGCGTTATTGAAAAGCTTCAGTCATCGGAGAAAAAGGAGTTTTCCCCATAGCGTCCTGCTACGCAGTACGAGTGAAGTATCGAAAGGGAACTGTGTGGGATGAAAGAAGAGATTGAGTAAAGAGAGTTTCTGGGTGTGTTTGTGGAGTGGAAAAATATATTTTATGCTGCATAAAAAATCTGATTGCATCCTTTATCCTTTCATTTAGAGATGCGTATAGAACGACAAGAATAGCTCTGATGTTCGTAATTGCCTCCAAGTGAAGGTGGACACAGTGTACCACTTCAGATCGTGTCAGAAAAATCTCAATGGCTTTGACGTTCAAAGTCACACCATCTTGTAAATTAAGAACACAAAGCTATCTTAGGTGTTTTAAGAGCTGTGTGTCCTAATCAGTGCTTGAGTCCGGACTCGAGACGTTTTTTTCTGTGGTCTCAGACTTGTCTTAGACTCATCGGTATCAGCATTCAGATTTGTCTCTGACTCGGTCAACCAGACAGACAAGGCAAACATGACAAGGGGCATACAAGACATGATAACTACTGAGTTAGGGTGGGACAATAAAAATAATAAACAAGGGAGGGGGGGTGGGGGCAAACAAGAGTACATAGGGGGCAGTCCAGAAGGGGTAGGGCTGGGTGGGGAAGTTCCAGCCCTTGGGGGAACTGTCCTAGTCCCCTGCAGGATTGTTGGGCTGGACACCGGCTGGAATGCCGGACGGGACACCGGCTGGAAGGCCGGACGGGACACCGGCTGGAAGGCCGGACGGGACACCGGCTGGAAGGCCGGACGGGACACCGGCTGGAAGGCCGGACTTGACGGCGGCTGGAAGGCCGGACTTGACGGCGGCTGGAAGGCCGGACTTGACGGCTTGACGGCGGGGGCAGCCGGACTTGACGGCGGCTGGGCAGCCGGACTTGACGGCGGCTTTGACGGCGGCTGGGCAGCGCTCTCTGACGGCGGCTGGGCAGCGCTCTCTGACTGGGCAGGCTCTCTGACGGCGGCTGGGCGCTCTCTGACGGCGGCTGGGCAGCGGACGGCGGCTGGGCAGCGCTCTCTGACGGCGGCTGGGCGCTCTCTGACGGCGGCTGGGCAGCGCTCTCTGACGGCGGCTGGGCCGACGGGCCCGGTTGCTGGACGGGCTTGGTGCCGGTTGCTGGACCGGGCTTGGTGCCGGTTGCTGGACCGGGCTTGGTGCCGGTTGCTGGACCGGGCTTGGTGCCGGTTGCTGGACCCGGGCTCTGGAAGGAATCGGCGGCGGGGGCTGGCCGCTCGGACCGTCACCTCCCCACGGCGCCCCCCCAAAAAATATATGGGGTTTGACCCCACAGGACTCGGGACCACCGGACTCGGGACCACCGGACTCGGGACCCCCGGGACTCGAGCCGCCCTCCGGAGTTTCTTTCTCCCCCGCTTACCACCGGAACTGGTGGATGGTGGAGAGGAAGCAGAGGACGAGGAGAGACCTACGAACCCGATCCGCAGGACCTGGTCCGCCGGGGTGGGGACCAGGGGTGGTGAAGTGCCCGGCGAGATAGGGTCCCGGCTTTCCTCACGGTGCATCGCGTACCGTAGTAGGTCGATGAAACCCAGGGGCCTCAGCATCCTTACCTCTGAGGGCTTGAGGGGTTCATCGAGGCAGCCGTTAAAAATGACTTTGAGTTCCGCCTCGGTGAACCCCGAATTGTCCGCAGAGGCTAGGAACTCCCAGGCAAAGTCCCTGATGTCGGACCCCTTCTGTCGCAGGCCGTATAATACATGTGCCTGGCGGCTACGCAAGGCCGCCAAGGAGGTGGAACTGGCTGTCTGCTGGGTTCTGTTGGGCTCGTGCATTCTGTCATGAACTGCACACAGAGACATGGCAGGAGAACCCAATTGCAGGCAGAGGCAGGGATGAAGGGGTTAACGGGAATTTATTTATACAAAACAAGACAAAGAGGCAAAACAAAACCCACGAGGGGGAAAACAGGACAGGAATAAATATTAACAAAACAAGAACACTGACTAACTAAGCTAAGGAAAGGAAACAAAACACTTGATAACAACACTAAACTAACACTTACTTAGACGGGGGAACAGGAACAGTAACAAGGTAACAAAGAACTTCCAAGAGCACAACAGCTACAAGCACCACAACGCACAAGCATGAACAGGAACAAGTACAATGCACGAGCCCAGGACAATGAAACATGAGGACTCTTTATAGGGAACAAACACAGGATCATAACGAGCAACAGGTGCTGGGGATTAGCACTAAGGAGAGGCTGACGAGGAACGAGATGTAGGGAACAATGACGAGACACGAGAAAGAATCAGTCTTTCCCACACAAAACCATCAGGCAATGCCATGGCTCCACTAGAGACAGGAATAAAACATGACATGGTAGTGGAACCATGACACATAAACACATAGGGCCTCATTCATGAAACAGGAGAGAAAATATTTTTTGTGTAAATCGTTCGTAAAGTCGCTTTGACGTAAATTTTCGTATCCATGAAAATGTTTGTAGTTTCAAAATGTTAGTTGGTACAAAAGAAATGTACACATGCTCCATATCACGTGTAAATAGTGCGTAAAACCGTATTCTTTTAGACAAACTGATGACACTGCATTTTGATGCACTGTGTATCATAATAATATTTCACGCGTTCTTTTGCCCTGTCTTTAATACATGTTTATTTTTCAAATTTGGGTAAAATTCTGAGCTGCTCGTCACTGTCCTTTTTTACACAGCCGTCCAATCACAGTGGAGGAAAGGCGGGACAAACACTACATTGACCAACCGTTATACACAACAGTCGAGAAGTTAACATTAATGGTTGCATTTTCATATTAAGTAATATTCTTCGAAATAAGATACTAGTAACAAGTAGTCTAACTGTTGCGACTATTCTAAATCACAGCAACCAACGCATCTCCATAATGGCTAAAAACGCTTTGGTGGACACAGTTTAATTGATAATTATTTTGGTAAGAATATAGCCTATTTGAATCGTATGCATTTATGCAATATAATGTAGCCAAACCAGAGAATGAAAGTCCAGAGGATTCCAGCATTCTTAAATACGTAATTTGCGTAGCTGTAATTCAACATTAGAAAGGTCAGACCCTATCTCACTGAGCATGCGGCACAACTCCTTGTTGCTCGGTATACGCAACAATTGAAGGTATTAGTAGAGATTTATTTTGCAGTATTCAACACGTATTTATACCAATGTCATCAGGCTCCGAAAATTCTTCAAAAGGAACACAAAGAATGGCCTCCTCGGCTGCCATAGTTCATCTACTGCGTCATCACAACAGGGTGTTCCGCACCACCATTTCCGTTTAAAAAACGTTTTGTCGGGGCTTTAAATCCGATCGCTCAAACCACTTCATGAGGTGCTCTGGGGCGCAATCCAGTCACAACTGATCAAGTCTAATCTGGTTGTTAAAACCACATACGTCAGCGCTTTACTCCTCCCAAACGGATGTATGTTGCTCGCAAGTTAGCAGTGCCTGAGGCAAATAAACCGATAAAACAGCCAGGGATGGAGCAGCCGCGAACGCAGACACTCATTGCAGCAACACCCTGGGGCTGTTCACATTTTTGGTCGTAGATGCGGTTAGGTCGAGAGCGCTAAAATCTCGTCATCCTGGAGAACGCGACGTGCGGTTATTCTGCAAAGGCATGATGCCATGAGAGGGGGCTTTTGGAAGAGAAAACGTTACAAAACAAGTTTCTCATGCCTTTTTAGACACGACTTCATTTGCAGAAGTATAAAGCAAATCAACAGTCCCTGTCATTTAAATTTCAGCGGAAATAAAGAGTTAACACTTGTATTTTGCGCGCAAATAAAAGATTGGATTCATATCCATTCAGCTAAGGCGCATTTATGTATCTTAGTATAAATGCTTCGGTTTTAATAAATCAGAAATTACTGTAGGCTACCCCTGTATATAAGTCATTGATGGGTTTGTGTGATGAGGTGTTCAGCTGGGTTCAGGTCTGGGTTTTATGCAGACCTGGGCTGCGTTTCCAAAAGCATCGTAAGCCTACGATGATCGTGGCTCCTTTGGTGACAATTTTTCTATCAATTTAAGGTTACGGTGCTTTTGTGTAATGTAGCCCAGTTAAGTTCTTAATTTTTTCAAACTAATGTAAAAATCTTGAGAATAAAATCTACTAATTGTGGTTGTTGAGATTTTAATCATTTTTTTGAGTAATTTTAATTGATCAAATTATAAAGTAATTCAACTAAATTTAAGTATGTTAAACATATTTAAATTGATACAATTAAGTTTACTTATTTTATTTTTGAGACTACATAAATACATTTTGTAGATATATAACTACCTTGGCAATTGATCAATAGTTTCCAGCATGCTTTGCATCTGACTGGATCAGGAGATTCATTATTCAACTGTCATTTTAAGTTTTTTTTCAGTAGTGGTCTACCAATTCATACTTTTTGCCGATTAATCGGCCCAGATAACGGCAAAATCCACCAATAGTTTTGCCTGGTTTTGACCTGGTTTTGGTAGTTTTGATCCAGACGCAATAATAGTTGTCAATAATAGCGCAATAAATCAATAAAGTAAATCTCACATCTCTGTTTAACAGAGAGACAGGATATCTACATGCCACAGTAAAACTCCCCTCCGTAGTCTGTGGAGACTCGGCACACTTATCTACACTGACCAAAATTATAAAGGCAGCACTGTTTTTGCCCCCAATTTTCATGAGCTGAACTCAAAGATCTAAGACTTTTTCTATGTAAACAAAAGGCCAATTTCTCTTAAATATTGTTCACAAATCTGTCTAAATCTGTGTTAGTGAGCACTTTTCTTTTGCCGAGATAAACCCATCCACTTCACAGATGTGGCATATCAAGATGCTGATTAGACAACATGATTATTGCACAGGTGTGCCTTAGGCTAGCCACAATAAAAGACCACTCTAAAATGGTCAAAAGTTATAAGCAATTTCCTTGTGTTCTAACTGCCTTTCCCTGTGTTATTTAAGGTGATTTTCTTAATGGGATAATCCAACATGACCAACATATTTCCCCGGTCTGCCATTGTGGGCATCATTTGGAATTTTGTCGTCAAATGCAGTATTTTAGATTTGCTATGAAACTTGGTATGATTCATTGAGGTCATGTTCTGAGAGGACCTATACAGTTTTAGTTAATTGATATCAAATATATTCCACCATACTTCCTGTCTGTCATCTTGAATTATATAAAAAACAAAGTTTTTCGAACTCCTCCTACAAAAGCTGAATTTTGTATATAGCTTCTAGTGACACCCCTTAATAAAATGTAAAAAAGCTTTTTGATTGATCAAATGATTCTCAAATAAAGCCTTAACGAAATCATGGCGAGCACTCCAAATGGTTATGTGGCTGTATCTTCGCTACACTTTTGTGTATTGACTCAAAACTTGGTATGCATCTGACTTGTTCATCTCTGTCATCAAAAGATATACAGCTATTATAATGTGCTCTTTATGCTTTTACATATCTGCTGTGCAGAAACTAATCTTCAGAAATGTCCACATGTATTTCCTTTTGTGCTCTTGTAGGGCTTGACCCTGTAATTGCTGCTTGCAGCTATATTTTCATAATTGTGACAGTCCTAGTCCCAATACTTTTGTACATATAGTGTATATAGCCTACACATAAGTATTTAAAGTATTTGTAACATCAGGCCAACATTCCTTTATGCTGCTGGAGAACCAGAGTAAAAAGATGCATACCTTTTGGAACTGAGCCATATTTACATAGTACATTTTATGCATTTGACAGACGCTTTTATCCAATGAATGAGTCTTTCAGAAAAAAAAACGTATTTGGTTGTAATCTTTAATGTATTTTAATGTGATTTAGATGCCGTTGCAGGCAGCACTTCAGATCTGGGCTAAATACTCAGCTGTCAATAGAACAACAGTTTGAGTGGCTCGTCTGCTAGGGGAAAGGCTGCATTAGTACCAAATTAACCTTTTCCCATCAATCAGCACTTAACAACAGCAATTTCTCACTCTTACACACAAACACACATTGATCTCTCAATGACATTGAACCGTTTCCATCAAGAAACAATTAAATGGAAAACTCATTTGGACACATGGCCAGCAACACCAGAACATATTTTGTGTGGTTTATAGCTTCTGACACTGCTGAAATAAATCAATCCTTTATGTGTACAAACAAAGCGGAGATTAGGAGCGGGGCGCCAGGGAATGCGGGAGATGTACTGAATTGCCCTCACATGGTGATCCAACCCCTACAAGCGGATTACAGATATTTACTTTGTATCTGAGCGTGTTTTTGATGAGCATATGTCAAGGATTATCTGATTCTCATCTAATGTGTGCGATTGAAGCATTACGTTGAGTAAATAGTCTGCTGAGTGTATTTGCTGAAAGATTGTTGACCCCCCTCCTTTTTTGTAAACAGATCAAAAATCATTTTGTGCCTTTTTCTGCATCTGAAAGAAGAAAAAATCTTGTGCTTGGTTAGAAGCCCCATTGTGAGAAATATGGACTGCTTTTGTTGTAACTAATGCTTGTTTGTGAATGCTTGAGGTGAATGTTAACCTATTGTTCCACTTGCAAATAAACTGGTTCAAGAGTGAGAACTAGATCATTTACTCTCATTATAATTTAGTTTTTTTAGCGCAGTGCCAAATCCTGAGGCACCATGCCGTTTCTGTACTGTATTGCCGCATGACAACTTTGTGGTTGTAATTACTTTTAACTGCTACTAAAATGGTCTTAAATGGCCATCATCACTATTGACACTTATTTCAAAAATCCTGTCGAAAAGGTGGTTATCATTTCTTTTTGGCACATTTTGATACTTTATGCATTGGTGTTTATATGCATTAAGAGCCTCACTGTTATTGTTTTTGGTTCTACATTTGTAAAACTTTGCAGCTATATAACCCCTCTGCTGCTTCTCAGACTGTTTCTGCGAAATGACATTCAAAATAATTGAATTATGTAGAACATTAGGTCCTATTAAATAATCCAAAGTTACCCAAAGTTCCTGCTATTATTAAATATTTAATTACCTACAATTTAAAGCAGTCAGGGCCCCAAATTATACAGATATGTTGTTGCTCCATTCATCTGGACAACGAGGGCTTTTTTTAGATACTCTAGTGACTTGGCATCTGTTGAGATCAAAAATATTCGATATTCAGTAGATGTGTTTGATCAATGAGGCCATGTTTCTTTGTTGGGGCGTCCAAGGACACGTTTTAGTTATTTGTTTTGTTTAAACTTAAAGGGATAGTTCACCCAAAAATGTTCTTCTGCAGAACACAAAAGAAGATATTTTGAAGGATGTTGGTAACCGAACAATGGCTGTACCCATTGACTTGCATCGGTTTCATGTCTATACAGTAGAAGTCAATGGGTAGCGCTGTTGTTTAGTTACCAACATCTTTTGTTGGTACAAGAGGTGACAGGAGGTTGAGTAAATGATGACAGTATTTTCATTTCTGTGTGAATTTTAAGAATAAATCAATGAAACATGTTTTGGTGCAAATTTAATGAGTCATTCACATATGCATTCAGTATGTCAACTCAAGTGTAAACCAGCCTACATTCAGACATTTATTATGTATTCTTCATATACAGTTACACAAAAATACAAATCGAAATGGAAACAGAGGATGCAGGATAGAGGGTCCAGTTATAAACAGTAAATGGGCAGAGGAGCATTAAAACAGCAGGTAATAGGTATGGCAACCATCCACGTGTGTGAGCAGAGAGGCTGAAGCATCATTGTAACATTGACTTACTGTAATTTACATCAGGGAGTTTTGAGCTCACTTCAGCAGAGCTAGATTGTGTTCTATAAATAAATAAAGAGCCACAGTTACAAACAAACAAAACACATGAAAAAGCCCAAACAGCCGTTTTACGTTAAGCATATAGGACAGGAAAGACGAAATCCTGCAAAACTCTCCTGGCAGATGTAATTGAAAACTGATTCGAAAACGTCCTCAATTTAAAGGGATACTTCGCCCAAAATTGAAAATTCTGTCATTTACTCTCCTTCAGATTGTTCCAAACCTGTATACATTTCTTTGTTCTGCTGAACACACTGGAAGATATCTGGATGATTGTCAAATCTCACCCCCCATTGACTTCCATAGTATTTAATTCCCCTACTACGGCAGTAAATGGTGGGTAAGATCTGACATCCTTCTAAATTTCTTTCTGTTCAATCTAAGGGTGAGTAAATGTTGACAGAATTAAAAATTTTTGTGTGAAGTATCCCTTTAAACGTAAAAGAGGTTAAATCCTTAGTTTAAAATGTATTCAAACATTTTATATAAATTTATTTGCTCTCTGCATGAATGACACAAGCAATGGTAGATCCAAATTGGACCAGAATGAACACAATCTATATTTAAAACATGATTGTATGATACATCTCAAATGCATCACACAGCTAGATCATTGCTTTGAAACATATGAGAAAACTCCAAGTCTTTCTTTTTTACAAAACTTTATAATGAGACTTTAACTCTGTAAAGACTTTGATATTTTTGTGAGCACTAAAAATAAATGGAAGCATGGTACAGACAGAAACTAAGTTAGAAATGTAATTTCAAAGTTTGATTCAGGTAGGCTATTGCCATTCCAACATTGCCCGAGTATGAAGCACATCCTAATATTGTATGTACTTTTACTTTTTTTGAACTGGTTTTAGTACCCACTGATGCATGAAGCAACTGATGCTTTTATATGACTGTAATATCTGAGAACTGGAGGAAACACAAAAGTACATGAATTTATGATATAGAGAATTTTTGTTTCTTATTGAGTGTAAGAGATGATATCGTAGTGTTTTATTAAGAGGACTCCAGAACATCACATTTAACAAGTATTTTTTACAAGTATTTACTGAAATTAGTGGATAGCACAGAAAAACAGCGGTGAAAAGCCTACTACTTAAAACCTAAACAGTTTTATTAACACAGTTGAAGATTTATCCACTTAATACTGTATATGACAGAAAGTACTGTTTTTAAGAAACTAAATTGCCATTTTTTAGAAAACAGCATTTAATGTATTTTTTGCTATGCACTACTTTATACAGAATGACTTATTGCTCTCATAAATGATGTTTACAATGTCACAGTCAGGAATGATTTGAAGTCTTATTAGTTTTACAGTAAAATTATAAAAAAATGTAGGTAAAGGCATATTTTATGAATTGTAAGAGAATAGCGTGGACTAAATATAGCTTATAACGTAATCCTATGTGCAAACATTTGTCACTCTTTATGAAAAATGCCATATTATCTCTGGAGTGGCCTTGTACTGTTGTCTGCTAAAAGGACGCAGTCTGTAATGATTAATGTCAATGTTACCATCTTTTCTTCCGTCAAGCCTATGTGCTTCACTGTGACTCACCAACTTTCTTCACCTTCTTTTTTACGCTTCAGAATTAATTTACTTTTATCACAGTTTTGTTCATAAGGGTATGACTGAATGATATTCAATACCCAGTAAATCATAGTTACATATGTTTTCACAAACAAACGGTCACAAACATACACACTATTTTATTGTTCAG